>JANIJG010000555.1:0-78667 GCA_024611175.1 Megaceryle torquata | reverse complement strand
ATATTTTAAACAGACAAACAAAAGAAATATAATAAAAATACAGGGCTGGTGAGAGAGAAAAGCGTATGGTGGTGGGGGGCGGGTGGGGGGGGGGGGGGGGGGGGGGTCATCTAAGTGGGCACTGCAAGTGCTTTGTCATTTACATTCAAATAGCAACATGTGGATCAGGCTACTTGCTTTGCAGGGCTGCCAGGCACTGGCACCACCACTGTTAATTAAGGATTATTATACCCCAGGGCATGGCACTCTGCTCTCCACTAAATTAAGGGTTATGCCACCCTTGGGCATGGCAGTCTGCTTTTAAGCCCTTCTGAAACTGCCACCAGCCTACTGAAGAGCAGAAGAGGCTAAATGGCTGATTAACCTCCTTGTCTCTGGGGATAGCACAGAGCAAAGACAAATCCTGAAAGACACTAGGCACCAGATCATTCTACTTGTAGGATAAAGAGAATTTAGCCATATGGGTGTGGGCCATGCTCTGCCACATATCCATCTGGCCAGAGAACAACTTGTTTTATTTACAAGTATAGATGCAGCCTGTTTGATAGTATTCTTAAAAATTTTCATGCTGTGATCTACTAGCTCTGGCGGAAGAGCTACAGCTCTGGATAAAGGAGTCCTCTGTCAAAAGACAAAGGGTCTTTCCTCAAGGAGAAAACCCAAATCCAGTCCCACACTGCTCTACCAACGTATCTTTGCAAAAGACTAAAGAACATTTAGGTACCTGGCTTTTCTAATGGAGTTAGCAACTAGGATACAATTTAATGTAAGTAATAATAATAAGTAATTAACTTTCTAGTGGGAGACTTTATTTAACAGTCTACAGATTTCTCAGGAATTTTGTCAAAAAGGAAAAGGAAAAGCACAAAGTTAGAAAACAGATGCACTGATCACTTTTTAACCAAAAGGAACTGCATTTGCATTTTACAGTTATGATATTGTTATGATTATTCCTTTGATGGAATCATGTACAAAAGATATCTTTTTGCACAACATGCTTGAAAATTAAACAGTTCTTATTTCTTTCTTCTTTTCTGATTGCTACACTCTCTTTTTCATTCTTGTGAGAATAAAATTCACCTTTGTTCTCTGTAATACCAAAAGAAACAATGACAGCTAACCAGACTTGGTGGGTGATGAATTAGGATGAACAGAATAATGGGATCCCGTAACACAACAGAAGTTTATTCTGGATATACAGCCCCAGGGTGCAAATGCCGTATGCACAATGGGCCTCTTTGCTGGAGAGTAGTACAGGCACAGTGTCAACAGGAGTGAGGTCCAGGATTCAGTGAGCATCATGGCATAGCATTCTGCAGGATGCTCTGCTGCCTGTTCAACTGAGTGTGACCCACAGACAACGGTGTGTGCTTCCAGTATGGTTTTGCCTCCCTGTACTACCAAGTTTACTGTGTGATTGGTAGTATTGTTGGAGTTACCGCTATGTTGAGTAATGCACTCCTAACTACTTCTTGCAGGTGTATCCTGTACCCTGGAGCAATCCCAAAGGACACTGTAAGCTGCCTTTCCCCGATGTGGAAAGCTGTTTGTAGGGACAGGGTACAATATCTGAATGGAGTCAATGGTGGTGACAGTCAGCTATGGTTATTTTGACTCTATAGTGTTAGTATGCTTTTCAGATGATGTTCATGCCACTCATATGGTTAATCCTGCTGTCTGTGTTAGGCAGTCAGTATTGAACTTATTCTAGAGCTGTTTGCAAAGCATTTCTTTGTGATGGCAAGAGAAGCAGCTGAAAAATCAGCTCAGGACAATTCTGGAGCACAAAATACAAAGAAAAATAACTTATCAAATTAATAGATTTGACTACTTTGTAGTATCCAGGTGCTATTCTAATTTATAGACCCCCCAAATTAACTTCAACAATATGAGTTGAGAACTGTTGCTTCCTATTCACTTCCACTTAACCCGAGGCAGAGGATGCACTGGTGAGAAGTGAGAGCAAAAAGGTTTTGTCTGGCATTAGCTCACACTTTTCAGTCATTCAGCCTGGACAGAAACACCTACACAAACACCCAAAGGCAAGGAGCTGGTTTGTACATTGCTTTGCCTTACCCACCAGCAGGGCTGGGCTTTGGCTATCACCCTTACCATGCTGCTGCCTCTGCAGCTCCCACTGCCCCCCTGCTCAGGTTTTATCAAGTCCCTAACTCCTAGGTCCAACTTTTCATTGTAGCCGTTGTTTGTAGTGTAGTGCAGTTGCAACAGGTAGGAAAATGTCAGCACCAGCAACTGAAAAAACACCGTGGATTTATGAGGATTCATAAAGGCAATAAAATAATGCATTTCTTTTCAAGAGGGAAATCTTATGGAAGGGACAGCAGGCCTGTTTCTTAATGATGTTCAAGGCATGTTTGTTTTGAAGCACCAGAGGAATCTATTGAGTCGGCTCTGCTTAAGTCTCCATCTTCAAATAAATCACTGTGAAACATTAAGTGATGTGCCTGGGGGATATCATTCTTATAGCACTGTGTGTGATACCATCATCAGCTTTGTAGATAGGAAATATATATGCTCTGGGTAAGTGACTGTCAAGGCCAACTCCTGCATAATCTGGAAAGCCCTGGTTAAAATTCACTACCTGCTGGGTCCCAGCCTTGATCTTGCCCATTGATAGAGCCTTCCCACACTGGAGAAGGAAAGCTGCTTCAGAACTGTTCTGCTCCTACCCTGTGGATTTTGACAGGTGGATTTTCCTGCAAGGGATAAGCAGCAAAAGAATCTGATGTTTAATACCATTTGTAACTTGTAGGCATTTTCCTTTTAAAAATATGGGCAGAATCACTTTAATATAGTTTTTGTTTTTTCAGATCTGAGTAGTTAATGACTTACAAGTGTTACAGCAGTTTTGGTGACAGCATGGTGTGGAGTGGACAGACTGAATCAGGTGGACAGACTGAATACAAATTTTGCGGCTGGGCATAGGATTGAAGGGAACTTACTTTCATAAATTGGTCCAGCTCTATCTACTCAGTTACTTAATTTTCTTCTATATTTCTCTCCAGTACTTCTGTATTAATTAGTTTAAGCAGAGTTCTAGTGGTAAAAGAAAATCCTCTTTTTACTTCCAGCCTAGCTGTATTCATGGCCTGTGTCCACTTCTTTTTTTCTGCCAACAATGTTCTTCAGTTTGAGCAGGTTTTGCTTCTTTCAAGCGTATTTTAGACAACAATAATTTTCCCTTGCAACTTTGGCTAGAATTGCCACAGATTTATTTCTACTAAACTGGATAGATTATGACAGTTCTAAACCTAACACTTCCACCTTGTTGTAAAGCACACCAAGTAGTTTTTCCTCCTGTAAATTACATTTGACTTTAAGGAGATGTAAGATAAGTTGATGCTATTTCAGCATAGGGAGCCCTTATGCTGCACAAATAAAGAGTTTAACAAAAAGGTCAGCAAAACCAAGAGAGACACGGTGGGCAGAAATAAGAGCTCTGGTGGATTCAAGGCATCGGTAGTTAGAATTGGAGGGATGTTACCATACATTGCAGATATTTCTGAAGACAAAATCTAACATCATATTTGAGGTGAAGACAATTAAGCTGGCAGTAGATACAAAATGTTCATCTGTCAGTAGACTAGAACAGAACAAACTCTACCATGAGCATGCCAAGGAGCTTTCCTTATTGCAAAAGGGAGAGAACCTGAAAATGCTGATAATACACCTGAGCAATCACAGATATTTTTCCATTTCCTTCATCTCAATCAGATGCTATAACCAGTAGTACTGTCAAAACCATAGAAAGAGTAGGTGCTTGGGATGCTGCTGACAGTGATTAACCACTGCAGCTCTAACACAGACTGATGCTGATAATGCACATCCATGTGCATTATCCATCTGCATAAACGCAGACCCTTCCAAGCAATCACTGGGAACGTGCCTGCTGAACAGAGCAGTTTAGATGCAGGTTTAATAGCTAGGGGCAGAGCTCTAAAAAGGGTTGGATTGATCTAGAGATGCTGATTGCCTATCTCAGTCTTTATTTTTGCCAGGATCATTTTGTGCGCTTTATTTAGTGGACAACTAATTCCAAGCTTCACTTTAGGTGCTGTTTTAATTTTAATCTGTCTTAAGAGAATATCAAATTAAATCACCAAATGGCAAGCACAAAGAAAAGGCAGACTGCCCCAACCAGTCTCTTTACAGCACTGTCTCCTACATGTGAGAGAGGTCTGGAGTAAAATTTAGGGAAGTATTTAGTTGTCTAAGCATAGGTATCTGGTGCTGCTAGAGATGCCCCAAGGTAAGCTGCCTGCTGCCTGTCAGAAATGAGTTGTCTCTTGTGGGACTTCCATCTATCTACCCTGTGCGAATGTCTTACAAGTAAATCTGAGGGCATCACCAATGGTTACTGGAGGTGGGCAACAGAATCACACCACAGCTATTTCACCATTTTTCTTATTCTTCACATATATTTAATTATGTTCACAAAAATGTATTGAAGAAAACCCAGGTTTTAAAAAGAATGACATAAACAAGTTCACGGGCAACAATCTGAGCTTTCCTTTCTACCAAGCAGGTGAGCACCAGCAACACCTTTGCCTGTTTTCCCACAGATTTATATCTCCTGTCCAGCTGATTTTGGTGCCTCTACAGCCTACTGAAGCTGAAGCAATTCCTGTAATGGGCATAGGAAAAACAGGCCATCACTGTGTGGGTTCTCTGGTGTCTTATAAGGGCTGTGCTCATGTCTCAATCTTTTATTCAGGGAATTTCTAATACAGTCTCTCTCTTCTCAAGATTTTCAAGAAATGTCGACAGGCACCTAATAATCTTGAGGCTAACACCCTGCTGGTAAATTAATTAAAAAATTGTCCAGTGGGTTCAAATATTTTTAGCTAGTGTAACAGATATATACATATATACTGCAGTGCCATGCATCCTGTTTCTTTAGGAAGCCAACCCCCAAACAGTCCATAATGACCCAAAGGTGAGCACAGGAATGTAAGAAAAACAAACAGACAAGCCCAATCAATTGTCTGGAAACTGCGGAACTGGTTGAGATTTCTCAATTCTCATGGAGTCACCAGTTCAAAGCCCTTTGGGGAGCCTTGTCTCCAGCACTGCTAGGGCTGTCAGGACTGGTTTGGGTGGAGCTGTTCTTGCTGTAGGTAATGGATAAGTAAGCTGACATCTCAAGGTGCCTTTCAATTGTCTGGTTTCCTGTTTTCCTCTTTTGTGCAGAGAGGAAAATTTATTTTCTCTGTCTGCCAAGAAATGTCCCAAACCATCTAGTCACCTTGTTAGCATAATAAACAACAGGACTGGGTTGTTAGTTAAATTGTATCTAATATACTACAACCATGAAAGACAGATTTTGGCAAATCAGCAACTACATGGTTAATTCTTTATCAACACCACACACATATTTATTATTTGGCAGAAACCTTTAATAAGCTATAATGCAACTGGAATCCAAGGTTAACTAGAGTAACAGTATTGGAGAAAAAAAAAAAAAAGGTGTGTTATCTTAGATCTTGTGGTTTTAGTCTTGTCATACATCACATGTCAGGATAACATCTTGTTAGCAGAGCAAACTCTGAACTCCCACCCAAAGGTGCAGTCTTAGTGACAAACAGCCCAAATCTCATCAATCATTTCCAAGCATTTCTGTGTGTTAAGAATAAAATACAAGAACAAACATGGGAGTAGGCTTCTGCATTTTGTTTCTGATCTACTTCCAAAGACAGACTGAAAACACGATGCTACTTTTGTATTTCACCAATAGTGTGATTTTTCTATAACAGACATCTACAGTCATAAATATTTTTTTCAATACTTAATGCTACCTTAGGCCCCATTGACCTGGATCAATTTTTGAATCATAGCAGAAGGTATGAGCATAACAGGAATAGTCACAGCCTTCTACCACTATATAAGGTATATTATTCTTTTATAATATTGTCTCCTTATTTTAAACCTATGCATTACTAATAGAAAAAATATCTGCCTGCTTGTGTCAGTTAAAAAGGTAGTTGAGACTGGAATGAACATCACATGAGAGGAGGAAAAGCCATTTCAGTGGTAGTGTCTAATTGGCTTGACACGCAACATACCTCTCTCACCCATGGCAAAGAGCCTGGAGACATGCACCACACAGCTCAGAGCTGTGGGTGGGAGAGCTCTCCGAGCTGGCAGGCAGATGAATATCCCTCCACTGGGACCCTCTGGCTTTGCCATGGAATGGATGAGGGTGTGGGGCAAGCTGGTAATGGGGCTCAGTGACCTGTGGCTGCTTTCTGTGTCAGCGAGGCCCTGGGACACAGGCACAGCCCTATTACTGGCCACGTCAGCCAGCCTGACACGGGATCACAAATATTCCTGGTGGATAAAAAGGTGACTTCCTCAGGAAGCTCCAGACCATCAATCAGAAAGGTGAAAAATGCAGACAAATCCCATTTAATTTAAATGTATAGATACTTCCATGAGAAAAATCTGAAAATATTAGAGCTCTTTTATATAGTAGAGAAGCAAAAGAAACAAAGGGAAATTACTAGGAGGCAAGATCAGGTCTCATCTAACTTGGAAAGGCTGTTCAGGAATGAGGGTATCTGCTCATAAGCTCATGGTGAGTTCACCATCTCCTATCATCCTTGCATCAAAGAAAGGTGTTCTTCTGCAAGCTCTTTTTCAGTGAAGTTCAAATAATTGAGCTCAATTATTCAGGTAGGAGTTTATGTGATATGTAAAGAAAGTCTTAGCACACAGGTCAGAGTAGATGAGTGCTAACATTTAAAACCAAAGAGAAACAAACAGATGTGGCATGTTGGCAGTGGGGTGGTATCAACAAGCACCAGGGTTTGTGCTATGGTAATAAAAAGGTGGGGCTTTTAAACACCTTTTTGATCTATGTCAATTGGCAAGCACTACCTTAAGGACGACAAGAATCCTTTTGATTGCAATGTTTCTTCTGCTGTTTTGTAAAACATACCTATCATTTTTGTTTGTTTGAGCAATTTTCTCAGTCAACCACAATATGCAACTGGAAAATTGCCATCTTCCCCCATGACTGCTTAGAGAGTGGTATCAGTGTCTCCAAATGCCATCCACCATCTGCCAGGCAGGCTGTCACTCTCCCAAGTCCTTACGGCTGTTTTAGGTCTAACAGCTGTAAGGCAGCACACACACTGTCAGGCTAGCTTGTTGCTATCAAGAATGAAACAATATCTATATGAAGTCTACACTGGATAATACGTGTAAATCTTGTAGATTAGACTCCATTACTCAACAGTCTTTGAAATGACTCAGTGACTCTTTCCAAGCTTCTTTTCTACATCTGAGACTACAGAGACAACAAGATGCTAAAGAATTAGTCATATATGCATTTTCTTGTTATAAACAAGTGGCAGTAGTGAAGGTAATGGCTCTGACAGTTATGTAAATTGCAAAATTAAACCTATCTCTCTCCTACAATATCCCTCCTGTTTCTAAGTATTGGTTATTAACTCATAAAAGCTTACAGCTCATTTTTTATCCAGTTAATTTATTTGTTCATCATCACGATAGAGAAGTTCACAATGAAGAGAAACAACTCTTTGGAGGAGGTTGTCTCA
Source organism: Megaceryle torquata (assembly GCA_024611175.1). NCBI lineage: Eukaryota > Metazoa > Chordata > Aves > Coraciiformes > Cerylidae > Megaceryle > Megaceryle torquata. The sequence continues at coordinate 71,087 of JANIJG010000555.1, read as the reverse complement.
TGGATGAATTTTATATTGTCCAGCTTTAATATGTGCAAGCTCTTGTGGCTGGTGGAACTCCTTAACTCAGATTACATTTAAAATCAGAGTGAGCTACTACAGGGCTGACAGGGACATGACTTTCTCAGTGTGGCAGCTGAAGCCAAGCAAGAAAGGATGATAGAACTCTCCAGAGGCACCAGGCCTGTGTTTAGTCATGAGTCATACCTCACATCAATTCTTTTTAATACTTATCTTGCAATTGTAAGCCACAAAAAGACAAACAAATGGCTTTATTCACCCAGGACAAATAAAGAACTCCAAGCCTGGAATAACTGTCTATTACACTGGGGGTGGACTTGTCTACTTTTACTTTATTGGCTATAAACACTTTGTGTGCTGGGCCATTAGGGATAATGGCAACTAAAATGATTGGAAATGGGCAAAATCTGTCTCTTTTTTCAGCTGAGATACAAAAATCTCTGACTTTCACACTGATAAATAGATAGCTCAAGCATTCTTACATCTTGAATCTGAATACTGGTCTGCCAGAGAAAGCACAAATAGCAATTGTTTTTATTTATTTATTTATTATCACTTTGTGATAATAAAAACACTCTGGGGTAAGTAACACTCATACTAAGGAAACATTTATATAAGGATAGAAATATCCATATGCAACACAGGATGCCCTTGTGATGCTTGGGAGCTTATCCCCAAGAGGACTCCTTAGGCAGATGTGTCCTGCAAGTTATAATTAATATTTTACTTTCAAGTTCTCAAACCATCCATCCCACGACAACCTGCTTACATTACAGAGTTCTTCCTGGAAGGAGGTTTCAGCTGCTTTACAATGAGAAGATGAAACTCAAGGGCATCCCAGAGAATCTCAAAAAGTGGTTTAAATTAAAAACAAAGATGTCGCTCACTCAGATTAATTCAAGCCACAAATGTCACAGAGAGCAACAGGAAAATGCAGAGTCTTCTTGGATTCTTGAGAGACAGAAGGTTAAAGAAAAATTACATAATTTCACAAAAGTCAAAATCCTCGAAACCTTTAAAACCATGGTATCATCAAAGCACTGATGTTATTTCCAAAATGCCCCCAAAGCACCTTGCTTACAGCAGAGAAGCTATCCAGATTTTCAGGTGGATTGATTCTACCTGTGGTAATCTTGAAGACAGCAGAAGTATAGATAAGCCTGATGCAAGACTGCAAACAGAGAAGATATTAAGAGACTTTTAAATCTCTAGGGATGTTCAGTCAAAAACTTTGATTGTAAAAAAAGGGACTGGATCAATTTCAGAGAGCAAAAAGTGTGTGGAAATATGCAGATTTGGAGTTACAAAGTTGCCTTAGGTGCATCTCTTAACCGAGAGCTCGATTCTAAGAGAAAGGTACACTTTAGAGCTGTTTGGAAATTTTTTGTTGAAAGCATTTTTTTTTTAGTAAAAATTGTTACTTTTGTTCAAGTTAACATGTTCAGGAGGATGCTAATTTTGATGAAAGCTCCATTTTAAAATGAGACATCTTGATATAGCTGAAAAGTTCCATTTTAACATCCACATAATGGAACCTTTCCTTTGTACAATGCTTAGCTTTCAGTGGAAACTTCATTTACTAATGATGTTTTTTAAAAGAAAAGTTTTAAAACCTAAATCCATTTAACCAAATAAAATACCTCATTTGACACAGGCGGTTCATTTGATACTTCTCCCAGCAGAATTTGGGCTATTCAAAAGAACTACACTTCTGAAATTTCAAAGCAGACAAAATTTTGAAAGATGCAGTACTCAACAAAATGAAACCACCCAGTTTTACCCAGCTTTACAGTGCCAGACTCTACCATGAAAGAGGAGTTGTTTGTGCACTGCAGTGCCTCCCACAGCCACCATAAAGCACAGCAACATGTGCTGCAACACCGCGGTGCCCCCTTCATTCTTCATGAAAGAAGTGCTTACTGGCTCATCTGCTGACAAACTGGCAGTGCCTATGGTTGGTTTCCGTCTATCCTCTGTGAGTCTGTAAGACTTGCTCTGGAGGTTTAAAAACACAATACATAAGACACTTATGAACCTATGGTTGCAAAACACAAGTTTAGGAGAAAGAACAAACTGCAGCTGAAAAGCTCTGTTAAGAACTGAGTATTTTCAGGCCATTCCAGAACTGTTTCTCTGATACATACAGATGCAGGCATTTCTCCAAGATGACTTGTAATTTCCTATAGATACAGAATGATGCAATTTCCAGATGAGTCATGGGATTCCTCTTCAACACAGGCTCACATCTCTTCCCACTGAAGCCTACAGCACAACTCCAGTGTATATCACCTACACCCTCATTACCTCGTCCAGCACAGAGCTTGTACAATGGCTAAACCCTGCCAGACACGCAGTGCTGTGACTTCTTTTGCCATAGAAAAATCTCAACTGGTTAGTTTAAGCCTAAATTGAATATGCTTGCTCTACACTGCATTTAGTGCACTGTCCAGTGAAAGGCTCTCCAAGGTCAGGATCCTCAGGAGATGCCTGCTAACAACCCTATGATGTGTGCTTATGTGGACACACGGGGCTATGCAGCTGGAGCTTTCTTGGTCTTGTTTTCGGTACAAAGGCAGGCGGCTGAGCTGCTTCCTTCTCTCCCCTCATGCAAACAGCCAATCTACAAAAGCATGGTGGGGAGATGGGACCAGCCACCCTTTCCCAGGGAGACAAAGAGCTCCTCAGCTTAGCAGCGGGAGCTTTGTGCAACTGGTATGGACTCTCTTGCCCTTTCTGCCAAAGGAAATGTCCTGGAGAGCTGGGCCAAAAGCAGCGGATGCTTGGAATCTCTTAAGGCCTTGCTTAATTTGAATTAAAGAAAGTCAGGTAATAAAATAATATAATCTTAGAGAAACTAATGTAACATTAGCCCACATCAGCCAACAAACTGTCTTCTGTTGATATGTACTGTAGAACTGCAGGTTTTCAGCATTCAAGGAGAAAATGTGCTGTCCAATTGATATTGCCTCTTACCTGTTAGGTTTAAAATTGGAGTGAAAAACTTTCAGCTTCTTTATCACAAGTTACTTAATTTTCAGCAGCCCTGATCATTCACAACTACCACAAGAAGCTTTTGACTATTGGTCTGTTTTGAGGTTAAGTATCTTTATGCAGATTTAGATATTTATTATAAAGCACACCAAATGTTAGCCAAAACTGTCTCAGTCTAAAACATACAGCAATTTGCTGCAGTAAATCCCGATGCCTGGATTTTAATCAGGCCCTTCTGTGAGCACCACACTTTGAGACTATTCCTGTCCCTAATATCCAGTGATAAATGTAGTCGTATTTTGAAAGTGTTGGCCTTTGGGACAGGAAGCTTTTCATACATCTTTAGGGAATTACTTTAGTGTTCAGAATGTTTCAACACAATTTTACTAAATTAACTAAATTAGTTTTCCATGACACCCTAAGCATGATTTCTTTATCTCAAAATTAAAGCTCTGCCCTTTTTAACTAAGACACAATGAGTGTTACACTCAGAACCTATGCGTTATAGTAAGTTTCATTACTCAGAGACTGCAATTACACGATGTTACCAGCTATATACAAGTTTGCCACCCACACTTAAATTACATTTTGAGGTTAAATCTTCATTTGCAGCTGTATTAATGGCATTTAAAGTGAAAATGGCCAAAAAGTAAACCAAGGAAATTGTTACATACTTGACAATATAAATTAAGTAACTACTTACATGTGAACTGCCCATTTTTTGCTTAGCCTCAGTGTGGAAGATGCAACTCTTCTGCTCTTCAATAAAAGAAGCATTCAGATGGAGTAGTCAGCTTTTACTAGAGCTGCTAAATCTTACACAGCCCTGGGTTAACCAATAACTTCTGACATTATTTAAATTCTAGTCATTTCAAGGTGGGGCATATTCAACATTACATGCTGGGTTTATTACCCTTACTATCTAATATCACATCCTGTTGTGTCACGGAGCTGGATGGTTTCTCCAAGAAAAAAATCAGGATTTCACAATATAAGCCTCAAGATTATACATAATCATTTATCTAACTGTTATTACAGTTATGTAAAACATAGCTATGGTAGTGCCCAATGTAAGCTTTCTAACATTTTAGAAGGAAGGATGCCTCCTCTGAAGAGTTTATACCAGGTCTTACAGGATTTAGTGGTATTTAATATGTCACTGAGAACTGTTCAAAACATTTTTAACAGAATCTCACTGCTTTTATTGGGTTTATGAGGCAAGGTTTTGGTAGTGGGAGTGTTTCAGGGGTGGCCACTGAGAAGAGACCAGGTTACCCCCATGCCAGATAGAACCAAAATGGACCCACCACTGAACAAAGCTGAGCCCCATTAACAATGCTGGTGGTGCTTCTGTGGTACCACATTCAAGAAACAGTAAAAAATGCTGCACAGCAGCTGTGAGAAAGGAATGAAAAAAAAAAAGTGAGAGAAACACCCCTGGAGACACCAAGGTCTTTGAGGAAGAAGGGTGAGGAGGTGCTCCAGGCACTGTAGCAGAGATTCCCCTGCAGCCTGTGGTGAAGACCATGGTGAGGCAGGCTGTCCATGAAGCCCATGGAAGCCCACAGTGAGCAGGTATCCTCCTGCAGCCCATGGAGGACCCCACAGCAGAGCAGGTGGATGTGCCCTGGGGGAAGCTGCAGCCCATGGAGAGCCCACACCGGAGCAGGCTCCTGGCAGGAACTGTGGCCCCCTGGAGAGAAGCCCATGCATGAGCAGGTTTTCTGGCAGGACCTGTGACCCTAGCGGGGGAACCACGCTAAAGCAGGGGGAAGGAGCAGCAAAGACTAAGTATTACAGACTGACTGCAACCCCCATTCCCTGTCCCCCAGTTCCACATGGGCAAGGTAGAAAAGTTGGGAATAAAGGAGTGAAGTTGAGCCTGGAAAGAAGGTGGGTGGGTGGTGTTTTAGTTTTGTCTTTGTTTCTCACCATCCTATTCTATTTTTAACTGGTAATTGAGGAAATTAATTTCCCTAAGCCAAGCCTGTTTTGCCAATGTCATTAACTGGTGAACAATCTCCCCATCTTTACTTCAGTCCATGAGCTTTCTAATATTATTTTCTCCTCCTGTGTCCTTTAGAGGAGGGGGAGTGAGAGAGCAGCTAGGTGGGCACTTGTCAGCCAGCCAAGGTCCTGCTTTAGACCTCAGGTAGGACACCCAGAGAAAAATAAGAAAAGAAGTAAACTTGAATTCATAGTTTATAGTAGTTTGGGGTGCGGGGAAGTCGATGTGACTATCTAAACAGCAAGCATGAGGAAATCACTGTTACTTGAAAGTGCAGTAAAAATTCTAGGTTTTAAATGGGTTTATAGACAGTACTTTCCTGCAAAGATCTCACTACCATTCAAACACACACAGAAATAAATTAACAGCTTTGATTATGGTGTTTGAACACATGCAATGTAAAAATCAAATGTGAATACAAAGAATTTTATCCAGACTTCAATGCTTTGTGGTAACACACTGTCTCAAAGGCATCTTCAAAAACTTTACTGAGCTGGGAACTACCCACTTCTTTCATAGTGCTTTGGGGGATAAAGCCATCCCAAATGACATTAAAGGAAATACTAAATCTGGAGAGAAAAGAAACCTGCAGTGTTTCTCTGGAATCTGTGAGGTTGGATGGCACTCATAATTTCAAATATAGACTGGTAATCTACTGCTTTTACTGGTTGTGAGTGAAATACAGCAGTCTAGGCGATGCAACTTATTAAGGATATAAAACAAGCAGCAGATTGAGTCATACTGTATCTTGCTGTGCATGCAAATGGTCTGTCTAAACATGCAAATAGAGTATCATCAGGAAAAATATGTGCTACTCCCACTGATTACTTTTGTTGATTTATGTACCAGGAGTTTAAAAATCTGTATAATTAACAGAAAATGGGGATTATATGGTGTATTTCGTCTGGTAAATAACAGGACTGACTCCCTGCAGAAGGCCCGAGGACTGTACTCCTGAAGGTGACACACCCAAGGCAGTAAGATAGGGACATCTCTTGGTATCTAGTGAACTGAGCCCACCTCCACCTTCTTCTGCCAGCAGGATGGAAAACTGAGGGACAGGTATTGTGCCACAGCAAGAAAAAGCAGGCTGGATGCAGAGGATGAGAAGGCACTAAGGGTTTATCAAAAGGGTGCCTATAAACACTCTCCTCTGAAAGGCAGAGCGTAGAGAATTCAAAAATGTGGAAAGGAGATGAAATATTATGCCAGGTAAGAAACACCAGAAACTGCGGTGCATAACTGCTAACACTGCTACTTGAGATTATTGCTGGTGAACACCAAGTGAATCTTTGCTGTAAAAGTAACCACAGAACTATTTACAGCTGATGGGCCTTAACTCAGGATAAATGGAAGAGACAATGAAAATCATCAGTCCAGTGAAGTGAAGTAATAGAGGACCAAGGTGGTAGCGGGTAATAACTAAGTGAAGCTGAGCTTTGCACTTTTTCCAGAGGATATCTGTGGACAGCAGGATGGTGCTTTGTCTGCAAAAAGAGGGAGAACTTTCCCTGGAGAGACAGGCATCTAGATTTCTGTGTGACAGAGAAACACAGCTTGTGGATTACATCAGAGTCAGTGGAATTAATGCCTTCACCAGTCTTGACAGAAGAATTGATATGAGCCATGAAACAGCTCTTATACTTGTAGCAGCCACCAACATTCCAGTTCAACTCTGCTGATCCATGGTGAACCTGTGTGAGACAGAGACTTTGCAGAAAGTAAAGACAACCACAAAAATTCTGAACATTATTTGGAGAGGAATTTAAGGAGTTGAAAACTGGAGTGGAAATCCTAAATAAACAATTCAGCCCATCAACAAGCTCAGGTAAACCCAGGCATTTATAATTAATTTGTCTCCAGTTAGAATTGAATGTCCTTGAAGGAAGCCACTGTACCATTCCTGGGTATACAAAACACCCATTATTTCTGAGGAAAACACTCCCTGGGAACTATTTGGTCTTTAGATCTTTTTTTAACAGTTATCAGTTTGAATAAGCAGCTCGGGGCTGCTGCATGAATCACTCCCAAGAAAGAGACAAGAATCATCTTGGAGAACAGATACATCTTTACATCAGTGAAGGTGGCATTCAGCTGACCAGGCCAGTCAGGACTAACAGGTATGAGAATAACAGATCTCACTGCAATATCTCAGTGCAGGTGCTCAGCTGGGAACAGAGCTGCACTGATCCAGCTCAGCTCACTCTTTCAGAGCACTACACCTCAGAAAGATAAACAAAGGCAAATGGAGATTTATTACAGAATGTGGATGGAGAACAGCTAATGGATGATGCACAGCAGACTACAGTGTTCGATCCTTGTTACACCTGTCCTCACAAAGGAAGATTATTCCTGGCAGACATTAATGCATTTAAGTAGTGTACCAAACAGAATAAAAAAAAAATTTAGTAAAATTAATGAATTTTTATTATATATAGTCAGCAGCATAGGTCTACTGAGCATCAAACTAGGGGTAGCAGGCTCTGAACCAGGACTGAACCTGTGAGCACTAACACAGGTCAGGGAAAGTCATAAAGGGCTGGAGAAGGCCACACATAGTGCCAGTGTTCCAGGATAAATCTGTTCATTGCTGCAACTGCCTCAAGGGTCAGCTGGAGAAACAAACCGTCAACCACACAACACCCTGCGCATACACACCCATCCGGAGGAGCAGAGCTGGGAGGGAGTGAAGGTGGTTTTAATGATATCCAAAGGTTTGGAAAAAAGGATCAGTAACCTGATCCCCAGTGCTTGTTCTGTTTTACATAAATGAGTTAAACCAATGTGCTCTCATTGAACTACAGAGTTCAATGACCTCAACTGATGGTGCAGGAGTTCAGAGATTTTATCTATTCTTTAGAAACTGAGTTTAAATCTATTGTCTGCAAATTCTCTAACTTGTTAATAAACATGGAACAATTTTGTTGTATGGTACCCTTTCTTGTAATAAAATAAAATCCTGTTAAAAATCAGGTACTTCCACTAGTGGCTTCTAATCACAGCTCTACCCAACCATTCTGCCTCTCTAAAAATCTACCCCATATGAATAGTTTATTTCTAATTAACTTGGTTTTATTTTCCTTTTCCCAGTGCTATCACTGCAAAGTCTGAGGCAAGTGATAGGTATAGAATAGGAGTACTCCATAAATTGTTATATAAGTTTTATTCTGAACACCTGCATTTTTAGCTTGTGGATTCTTATACGTGTGTTTTACTAAAAGTGTTATTCAGGTGCTGGTGTCATTAACAAGATGATTTACCTGAGAAACATCCAAGAAAAAAATTGTCCTTCCCTATTGAGAGGTGTGTCCAATTACTGATACCAAAAGCAAACAGACAGTACCAGGCATAGACCCAAACCACCTGGTTTATGTGGCAATGAGCAAGGGAAAAAGGGCTTCTTATTAATGCCTTTTCATAGTTTATTTATAAACCACTGTAGGGTGTGACAGAGAAGGGCTTGTAAGAAAACTGAAATACTTGGGGAGTGATGTCAGATTCACAGCCTGTGACTGTTCTTGGGCTGAATGCTGCTGGTGATAGGAGCTGGAGGCCTTATCTGAGGCTCTGAAGACGTGTTCTATACGAAGATGACCACGTTTGCTGCTCACCATCTCCTCAGCTGTAGGGATCTGTATGTGGGCACCATGGTCCACATCTGCCAGCTGAGGCTTCGTGTCTCTCCAGCTGGAGAGACACGGGATCAGCGGGATCAGTGATGCCGAAGGGGCGCTGGGTCTGCAGTTCTCTGGTGAGCTACTGGAAGGTAACAGAGCACGATGCTTATTTATGTCGCCGCTGTCCCAGGGTTATTACTGACCACGGGGGCTAATACCACGGCCTTAAAAACTGAACGGCATAAGCGATGGGCGGGAGCGAGCACTCGCCTCGTTTATTCTGCTCGCACGGCAAACCGCTCGTTCCCATGCTGTAAATAGAGAGCAGAGCAGAGCCGAGCCGAGCCGAGCCGAGCCGAGCCGAGCCGAGCCCAGCTGTGACACATAAGCAGACAGAAAACGCCTCCAGGCAGGCGCTAGGCCCCCCTCTGCCCCCGGGCTTTAAACCACTCACGGGCGTCCGGTCGCTAAGGTAAGGCGGGGCGCGCGCCCGGCCACCGAGGTGAGGGGTCGTTCCTTGGCCGTGCGCGCACGCGCAGCCCCTCGCTCTCCAGGTGACGGTCTTTACCGGAAATGACATATATAAGCAGCTTCCGGGGTTATAACGCGGAAGTGGCAGTAGTGTTGGCTGTGGGTTGAGGGCGGGGAGGAGAGGCCCTTGGGCTAGAGCGCCTCCCGGTGGTAGGGCCCCGCGGTGCGGCCGGGCCTGCTCGCCATGAACATCGACGTGGAGTTCCATATCCGCCACAACTACCCCTGGGGCCGGCTGCCGGCCAGCGTCAAGCAGGTGCCGGCTGGTGTGGGGGGATCAGGGTTGGGGGCTGGGCTGCCGAGTTCCCGGTTTGGGGGAGTGGAAGGCGCTGGGCGGAGTGCGGGGTACGCGGGAGCTCAGCCCAGCGTGCCTCTCTCTGTCAGGGGGCTGTGGGCCGCCTGCGCGGCGGGGAGGTGTGTGGCCGCGGGGAGGGCGGGATACGCGTGCGGTGTGAGGCGTAATGTGGGGAAAGGGCTGGGAGGAGTACGTGGGGCCTGCGTGTGAAGGGGGGTGGTCGTGAGGGGTGTATGGACCCCCTGTGGGGAGAGAGGGAGGTGTGTGTGGCGTTTCTTTGGAGTTGTGTGGGGTCTGGACGTGAGAAGCAGGGGGGATATATGTGTGTGTTCACGAGGGGTTGCTGTGAGGAAGAGGGAATGTAGAGGTGTTTTGGGGTCTCTATAGGTAGAAAAGGGCGTGGGGGTCATCTTAGCTTGTGTAGCTGTAAGACCAGCTGAGGTGGGTATCCCTCAAGCAACCCATGGATAGTATGAGCTGAACCAGGACAAGTGCCATCAAAGGCTTGTGCAGCCCAGTGTTTCGGTAGCCAGGGAACAGTTGTAATGAGAGGCTCATGGAAAAGAAAGGCTCATGAAATTTTGATTTGCTAGGTTTAATGGGCCTCTGTCAGCAGAGGGAATGTACTGTGTCAAGTTGAGAGGAAGTTCTTGTCTCCAAAGTCTTAAGCTGCTCAAAAGCAGATGCTATTAAACAATTCCTGCTGTAGAACAAAGGAAGGATGGAAAGGATGAGTAGTGGCTGCAGGCCCTGTGTAATTAGTTCTTTGAGTTTGAGATTTTAGGAGCAGTAAGAGGGGTATGAATGATGATTTCTCCTTACCTTAGCAGCTTAAGTGCTGTACTGTTGGCTCTGGGACTCAGGATAGAAAATATACCGGTATTTAATGCATTATTTATTTTAATGTAGCTTCTGGAATACTGTTTTGTTTACTTTATTGTTAGGCTAGTCCTTAATATGTTTATACTTTGAGCAAATACTTTGATCCCTTTTTGGATATTTGATCAATCCCTATGATGTCAGGTATTTCTTTTCTAATACCCAATTCTGCAGCACGTGTGCAACTTCCTTGTTTGTCCTATGTGCAGTAAAGTACCTTTTCTATCTAAGGCTCTTTTTAACATGAACATCAATGAGGAAACCAGGAAAGGCGGGCGGGGGGGGAACTAACCCAGCCCCATATTGCTTGTTGCAGATGCAAGGCAGAATTGTACTGTGAAGAATCTTGAGGGGACAGTTTTTGAATTAAGGCATTTAAAGCATGAACCAAAGTTCTCTTTTTATCTTCTTTTGTGACAGTAGTATGCTGTGCTTATGCCTTAATCTTGTGACCGAAGATCACTTGATTGCCTTACTTGTTTGAAGCTACAGCTTGAGGTGTTTCATGGGTGCAGCAGTTGAAGCTTCACATGTCTTTCACCATGTTGGTTTATGCTACACTAGTTTTGGGTAATTCAAGGTTGCAAGATGCTGAATGCTTGGTAAAACCTAAGATGCTTCATGTCTTCTAAAAGTTGGGTTAAAATTTTGATTTGAGAATTAGATGCTCCATTTTTCTATCAGAATGGTACTAAAAAAAATTCAAAAGATTATTGATTAAATCTGCATCCCATGCAGAGAGACCTATTTAATAATACTTTTGACCTCCTACAGTGAGTAAAGATACTGTATTGAACTGGGGGATTCACTGAGTAATGGCAACTGTCTGCACATGTGTCCTCATAAGAGACTTTGCAGTGGTTTAACTAAAAGGGATTTTGTGTGTGTCAGCTAAAAGGCCCTTATGTTTTCAAGGGTCTTGGAAACTCCCAGAGGGAATATGAAAGGCAGGTTGTACTCTACAGCATCCGCAATCAGTTACGATACCGGAATAACTTAGGTGAGTAAAGAAACAAAGTAACTTCTAATTGCCAATCGGTTCCTCTGTGGAGAAGCTTATCTTTACTGTAAACCTGAATAACTAGTCTTGTTCAAAGCTCCCTCTTCCACTGAAATTAAATACTTTTAAGTGATAAAACATCAAGAAAAGTTGATGGATTTGTTGGGCAGCTTTTCTAGTGAAGCACTCTTTAGGGTTACTGAGTTGGCAGGTGGAACTGAAATTCTCCTGTATTTATGCTGCCCTTTTCCAGGAAATTAAGAGGTGTTAAAAGAGGTTTAGAATAATAATGGAAAGCCTATCACTAGATAAGATGCAGACAGTGGTCCTGACTCACATGAGCTGTTGGCTGTGACTTGTTTGAAGACTTTCAATTTATTTTGTTATGACTGCATCCATTTGTTTTCCTGAAGTATAATATTTTCACTAATTAAAAGAAAATTTCCTACAGCCTGCATGAGTTCTGTCTCAATGGGCCTCTTCCTGGTAATGTGTAAAATAAACCTGCTCTGTTTTAATGTCATCCTTAAAGACTCTGAGAGTACTCATATGTAGAAATCGTTGGATGCTGAATGCTCTGCACCTCTCCTTTATTGTCTTTACTTTTCTGTCAATTGCCATTATCCTATTTTTAACACTTCTATTGTAACACTTATCTTTAATTGAACATCTTAGAACATTGTAACTTTTCTTTCTTTCCCTGTAGTTAAGCATGTCAAGAAAGATGAACGTAAATATTATGAGGATCTGTTAAAATACAGTCGAGATCATCTCATGTTGTACCCTTATCATTTGTCTGACATCATGGTAAAAGGTCTGAGGGTAACACCATTTTCCTATTACACGGGCATCATGGAGGTGAGTACAAAGCTATGGTGAGAATACACTGGGTTATGTCCTAGAGCTATTGTTAATGGCCATGTAATGCATACAAGTCAGCACCAGGTAGTTTTAGTTTTGGGTAGCGTCTGCTAACAAGTAAAGAAATGGTAAGAAACATTTCTAGAGGACTACTTGTATGTGCAGTGTTTTTCTCTTCTCTGTTAACCTTTCAAAAGCTGGACTTTCCCATGTGGAGCTGGCGTGGGGCTCACACTGAGCATGATCTTTCTCTTTTAATGCTTGAGATTTGTGTGTCTTCACTTAAAACTGTAAAAGAAATACCTCATTCTATTAGTAATAAACTACAGATAATTACCATTTAAAAAAAAACCAGCACATTTGAATGGGTTTTTTGTTCCCTTTCATAAAGGATGCAACCATATTAGATGCTTTTTCAGAAGCTTGAAGCAGAAGCTTTTTTATGAGAACAAAGATGGCTCTATTTTCTGTCATCACTCTGGCAACCTTCTTTTACTTTCACTGGATATCAAAAGTGCTTTTTTGTCTAGAGTGGTTGCAGACATACTGGATTAGTTATTAGTTTATTCCATTATTACTGTTAGCAATTCTATGTGCTTTCTTTTTTGTAAAGACAGATACAGGATTTTGTTTATTATTCTTTCAATCAGCATTTTTCTATGGGAAGCTTACATTAATCAGAAGTCTCTTATTTATTTAACTTACTGTAATCTAGTAATTGTCAGGTTTGAGAAGGTAACAGACTTCTAATAGATTTGTTTTAATTTCACTTTGAAACAATGACTTTCTTGTCACAACTTTCTTGTTTCTCAGGATATAATGAACAGTGAAAAAAGCTATGATTCGTTGCCCAACTTCACTGCTGCTGACTGTAAGTATTATCTAGCTGCATTACTGCTTTCAATGAGTTGGAAATAAGGAGCTTCTGAAAATGTGTTTGTGGGCATCTGTTTTCTTGAATATAAACATATGAATGAAGGTGTAGAAGCATTGAAAGAGTGATGTTATGGAGCATGTGCTCTCCATACAGAGGTCTGTCCATTTGGTCAGCACTGGAATTGGGCTAGCTTGAGTACACACAGGCATGTGCAAAACCTTGTGCAGCTTCTGTCCAAAACACTTCTGTTTGCTTGAACTTCTGGGTGGGAAGTCTTACTGGCTGTTGTGCATCAGCAAGCTGAGCTGCTGATCCTGATCCTTTTTTTGGTATGTGTTGGGCAGAAAGCTTTAACAAGACACTGAAAGGCTGTTGAAGTTCCTGAGAGTTAGGATCAGTGTGGATTGAGGGGTAATGTACCTGAAGAGAGTCTGGCATTTTATGACACTTTTGGATGTTTTATCCTGTCTTCTATTAGACTGTTGTAGGTATGGGATGGGGAGATTAGGAAAGCAAAAACATTTGGCCTGGTGGAGGAGAACAAAGTAAGAGCAGTAGTGTACTGTAAGTCTTACAGAGCAAAATGTAAACTGCTGGCATAGGGAGGGTGTTAAACCTGCCACTGAGAAGTTGATGTCATTCCTCAGCTTTGGTATGAATTTATAAAGTTCACTTTAAGGATAGTGTGTGGTCAGGTGAGGAGTAGCCTGCAGCTTTTGAAAACTTTTGGTTTTGTTTATAAAAGGATGTCATCAGTCAAGTGTACTAATTTGCCTCTGTAGTGTTCACACTGGGGAAACAGATAAGGAAAAACTTTTTTCTTCAGTGCTATGAAGCTTGTTGAAAATCTAGTATTAGTCAGGAGTATGAAGAAAGGAAAGGCTTCCCTGTTGATTTTGTTTGTTTTCTTTCTCCACTAGCAATTCTGTTATTTTAACAGCAGCTGCAGGTCAGGGACTGCAGTATAATTAAATCAACATCCTTATAAAACTGTGACAGGATATGGATTAAAACTGAGTAGTTTTCCAGTATTTGCTCATAGTTCCTTAATTGTTGGAGGTGATGGAATTAAAATTTGATTCAGTTTAAGTATATCTTAGTCATCTTCCTTAGAGGCTTATGTGGCCTCTTGTTCTCCAAGTCCTAGTTTAGAGTTCTAATCCACTGCATGGTATGGGCTTTGTTAGGGGGGAGAAGAACTTGTCAACCAAAATCCAGTACAGCTATAGTCCTGTTAGTTTGAAGCATAGTTATTACCTGTTGATGTGAGTGTAGTAGAGAAGGGGATTGGATTATTCCCTGCTATACTGACTTGAGTGATAGGGGATTTTTTTTGTTATATCTACAGAGTAAATGAATGAGGATGGATTCTTGTTTTAGATGCACATGGTTCTCTGTCAAATTCAGTTAAACTGAATTTAGCCCCTATAATTATCCTTTTTTGGGGGGGAAGGAGCAATTATAAAAATTTTTATACAAGTAGGTCTGATTCTTTGAAGAATGTTTTACATTCTTAAACCTGTTTTAAGAGAAATTAAACTTTACTCATTTTTTCAGGTTTAAGACTTCTTGGTATAGGAAGAAACCAGTATATAGATCTAATGAACCAATGTAGGTCTTCGAAAGTAAGTTTGTCTTAATTTCCCCTCCCTTTCCTTTACCCTTCCTTCCTTCCTGCCTTATTTCTTTGTAAATGAATGAAATTATTTCATGGGCCTGGATTGTTTAATAGTGTGGCTAATTGAGTGTGATATAGTGTATTGCTAATTATATTGTGTTTCCTGAACTTAGAGCTTTTTAATTTCAAAATAAAGTATATTAAAGAAATATATTTAGTGGTACTTTTTAAATCTTATATTTTCAGAGCTATATTTATCATATGACACCAGATTACTCCATGTTTATAATGACCAGGAGACATTAGTTATGATACTGCTTCTGGAAGAATTATTCCATGTTTTTGTGGTTGCAGTTGAGATCAGAGTTCAGGGACAATCCTCCATCTTGGTGCAAATTTTTCTGGTGTATATATATTTTTCCTTAAGATAATGGTAAAGAGTCTGAACAGGCATCCTTGCATGTGACCAGTGTCTGTGGAAAACATTGTAATGACTGTTGATTAAAATAGGCCCTTTAGTTCACAACAATTCCTTTCTTCAGGAAACTAACTCCTAATAGCTCTTGCAGTAGCTTCACGGTGCTCCTTCAACCAAAGGTGTGCTTACCAAAATATGAAGCTGGTAGTGAACCATAAAGTAACGGCTATGCATGGAAGAGAAGCTATTGAGGTCTAGAAATAATGTCCTCCAGTTTTCCTTTCATGGACTGACATTCACTTTTTTTGCCTCATGCTTATTGAGAATGTGGGGTACTTTTTCCTTTAAAGTAAATAAAATATATTCCTAAAATGTTGTGGGATTTTTATATACTTTGTTTGCTGTGCTTTCTTACTTGTTCACATTAGAAAATACCATACTTTTAATTTGGACTTGATCCTAATGTGCTTAAATAGTGTGGGTTTTTTTAATTAGTGATGCATATAACATGGATAAAAATTTGGGTTTATGGGAAGACTTCACAGTATCAGATGTAAACTTTTCCTTCCCAATCATGTGATTTGAGACAAGACATTTGATCAAATGTCAAAGCTAACAGTATTTGTGTGTGTCCAGTCTGTGCATATGTCCTTAAAAATGTATGTTTATAAGTTTGAGTTTATAATAAGGGTAGATGGCTGTCTGCACATGTGAAGTGCTCTTTATTACTATCTCAAATGGACTGTACCACTGCAGAAATTTTTCAGAAGGAAAACTGCTCATGATCTGTTACCTGTGAAACCTGTGGAGATCGCAATAGAAGCGTGGTGGGTCGTGCAGTCTGGCTACATCACTGAGGATGACATCAAGGTATGGATTGCATCTCTGCTTTTATTTGAATGCAGATAGACCCTGAAAACAGGGGCTTCCTTTAGTGTAGAAAACACAAAGATGTTGCAGGCTTATAACAAATCTTATGGAAATAGAGATTTGAGCTGATGGAAATTGTGAAGTTTTCTTTATTGAAGTATTCTGCTCCTGTCAATTCTTAGCGCTTTCTTTGTACAGTGTTGAGGGTTTTTCTGTAAACCAATCTGTGGTAACTAATGTGTGTGATAAAGTGCTTTATTGGGAACAAGTAACTAAATATGTGTTCTTAAATTTTGTATTTAAGCCCCGACAGCTCAGTTTTGACTGAATCTTCACCTTCAGTATAAGTAGAATCAGAATTTTAGTGGACTTTATTTTATATATATATTTTCCATTGTTTATGCTCCTCGTGTCTCTTTTGTCATTCTTTGCCCATGAAAAACTTGTAAGATGACTTAATGTTTCATCCTTAATTCTACTTCCATTATCACATTCTTTTTACAGTCAGCTATTTATTTGATCTGGATTTTAATTTGTTCTTTGTAAGTATTTTTAGATTTGGAATATGTTTAAAGCAGTGATGGGATCACTTTTTGGCTACTATTTGGAATATTTTTTTACAGTGGCTGCTTATATTCTGACATCCCATCAATTAGAGTAGTTAACCTGAAGCATGTTACTCTGGTATTGCAATAGACCTCTGCCTAGAATGGTTCCAGTTGTGTGGCTGAAGAATCAGTTTAGGAGTTTTAAAGAGCAAATCTATTATACCATGGATTTCACTTACTAAATACCTGTGCAATTAAGTACCATTCCTAGAGCATGCATAACTTTGTGCAGGGAGAAGAGTAAAAAAATTGTAAAGCTTCTAACTGGAGCTGCAGTGAATTCTTCAGTGTAAATATTTTGATTAACAACATGGGTTACTTCCCATATTTTCATATTACTTACAACCGATTTGAGGCTGAAATGTTTGGGATTTTTTTTTTTGATCAGAGTTAAATTGTATAGACTTGTTTCTGCAAAAGAGTAACATGGTTGATTTCTTTTCCCTAGATTTGTACTACATCGGAGAAGTCTGCTATTGATAAGATAATTGATTCAGGTCCTCAGCTTGCTGGTTCATTAGACTTCAATGTAGTCCACAGTAAGTTTTTTTTTAATGAACATTCACTTTCTCTTTGTAGAGCTTGCTCAGTAAATTCTGACAGTAATGTCTGGAAATTGGGAATAAAAGGGGATGTAGAACAGCTGAAGCATAAGAGGAAGTGGGGGGAAAATACTCAAGAGCTTGTACAGCTGCAGTCTAGATGTTGTAGATGGCTTAATGGTGAACCATTATCAGCTGTTGCTCTATTGTTTGATTCAACAAATTCTTTCATTAGAAACTATCAGTAAAGATTGTGGGGCAGTGGGATGTAGGTGAGGTCAGGAGACACCATAATTCAAAATGTCAGAGTTGCTACACTGGTAATACTGGGTGGTAAAACTTCACTCCTTTCTTTTCAAAGGAGAGGCTTTTTTGTGTTGTTGCTTGTTTGTTTGTTTGTTTTTGTGTTTATAGTGTTTGTGAAAATGGGGCTAAAATCTAACTAATCTTACTGTAACTGAAAAATGGTGTGCAAGTGTGTTCCCATTTCAGGGTAACAAGTATTAGCTATAGACAAATCATGTTAGGCAAGGAAGCACAAATTCATGGACAAATTCCTCCTTGGGAAGTCTCTAAATGTTTGGCTTACCACAAGTAATTGAACAAGTGTACTGTAGTTTTTCTAAGAAACTGAGGCAGCTACTGAAGCAGGACAAAAGTAAAAAAAAAAAAATTGGAGTAGATGAAATTCAAGCCATGGAGTGGATCTGAGGCAGTATAGGGCTTAAGAAGATTTGAGTTCCAAAAACACCTCATGATCTTTCTCTAAACATGGCCTGGTGTTGCTTGTGGAGAGGGTTAATAGGTTTAGAAGGATCTAACATATCTTTCTACCCAAACTGACTGGTAAAAAAAAAAAATACAATTAATGTAATGGACTGCCAGTAGGATGGAATTTTATGAGGAAAGAACTATTTAGTCCAAACTCTGATGTCATCAATACATTTCAGGTATGGTAAGTAAGGATGTATCAGCTATGAGAGCTGAATCTGAAGGAGACACAGGGAAAAGCACCCTTAGTGTGTTGATGACTTGTAATGTTCTCCTGATCGGGTAAAGCTGGTTTGATGGGAGATCAGTTTGCACAGCTGTGTACATGTCACTGCCTGTGCTGAACAGCAGTTGTATCAACATGAATTCAGGTTAGTTGTTGGCTTGATGCAGGCATTTTAAGATGTGATTTGGGATAGTAATTTTACTAGATATGCTATAGATATATAGCATATACACTATAGTTCTGTGTGTGTGAAACATCCTGATGATTCTATTCAGGTGTTGAATGACACTTCACCTGAGGGTTGTTGGTACTCTGCCTCCCTGCTGCAATGAATATGGTGTAGATGGGGTGATCTTGGATAACACCAGAGGAACCACTGACAATAAGTTTGGCATATTTTATACTGTGTAATTTAGCTTTATACTTTACTATTAGATTATAGCTGTTACAAACATTGGACTCTAAAGATAATGGTGCTGAAATATTTTACCTTTCTTTAAAGACTTCTTCCTGGCTTATCTACCCTATAGAACACAGTTGAGCTGCTTAGAGCTCAAATCAGTCTTGTAGGGAAGGTGTTGTTTGTCTGCCATATTGTTGTCCATACTTTATGCAGTGTCCATTTGTATCTGCTGTACTTTGATGCCTTCTGCTGAAGTGCCCCAGAATTTATCTTTTCACTTTTATTAAAAAAACCACCTGTGATGATGTGTAGGAAGAACATGAGCACCATCAGAACTGATTTAGTTTGTATTCGTGCTGTAAAACTTACTCAGGCTGAAAAACCACAATCTGCTTGTTGACAGTACAATGATGATGGTGAAAATCAAGTTAACACTTGGAGATGAGCACATCTGCCTAATGTAGCTGCCTCAATCTCTGGTTGTTCTGCTGTGCTGTTGTGAAACCACTTGCAGAGCTCCAGGTGTACTGCATCAGAGTGCAAGTAAAAGAATGCTGGTTTAGGGTAACACTTGTTTAATATTAGGTATCGTTTATTGATCTGTGCATTGCAAAGCAATATTCTGCTGCAGAGGCTATTAGGAAAAATGATTTTAAATTCTGAGTTGGCTGATGGGGAACTCTAACTTTGTATCATTAGTACTCTGGAAAATGCCTTTTTTCTAAAATGATGTGCTTTTATTTACAAAGGTTTGTATAACAAAGGCTTTATTTACCTTGATGTACCAATATCTGATGACAGCTGTATAGCAGGTAAGTAAATATTTGATGGTGTTACACCTATGTTGTCTTGGTTTCATTTCGTTTATCCTGTAGTAGTCTTTCTTGGAAATGGCTTGTCTGTGTACATGAGTTTGCTTAAACAAAACATTTGAGCTATGTTTTTTTTCCAGCTTAAATGTTTTCAACCCTTGTTTTTATTGAATACAAGATTTGTTTCAACTTGAATTTTTAGGTTATTTTGTGTACATATTTAAGTAAGGTGAGATTCTTTTTAATGTCATGGCATGAATTGGTTAAGTATCCTCCTATACATCTGTGATGAAAAGGAAGAATAACAGAGAAATGTAGATGCCTTACCAAAAGTTTGTGGGTTTTTGACCCTCATTTTCTGGACACAGGAAACTTTTTTTATAGATATCTGTTCCATCCTTCATAGTATTGTCACCTCAATTACAATCAGGCTTTCTCTCCAGGGTCTATGTAGGAGCTTCAACTAGCACAGCATATGGTTGCCCTTTGAACAACTTCTGTTATGCCAGGTCTTGAGGGGGTTTCAAATTCAGTGTAATCTACAAAGATATAAACTGTTTAGAACCCGGACATGCAGAAGTACCTGTCATTGCTGTAGTAGACATCAGTTAAGTGAATGTCCTCTAAATACAAGAGTTTTACTGCTTAGATAATAGTTTTGTGACTGTCAGCTCTAAAATGTTTTGGTAGGGTGAGTTTGTTGTGTTCCTACTTAATAAGAGTTGTGATTTTTAAATTCCATCCACATTACACAATTTTATTGGTTGGATGACTGGGAATCATCTGTAGTGGATGAGCTGCAGATGCAAGGCTATGATGCAAGGCAGAGCGGTTTTAGTTGTCATAAGAAAACACATTGACAGCCTTAAATTATCTTAAGGAGTGGGACAATTTAAAATACCATGTATACTGTCTGTAGGCTCTTACTTTGTGACTGGGAAATCCTCAAAATTGCAGGTGCCATGAAAACTAAAGTATAAATTTATTCTGATTTTTATGCATTTTCAGTTTAAAAAAGTTATCAAATTCTAATTTTGCAAACAATTTTTCCTTGTAGTGCCACCACTTGAAGGTTTTGTGATGAACAGAGTGCAAGGTGATTACTTTGAAACGCTCCTGTACAAGATATTTGTTTCAATAGATGAACACACTAATGTGGCAGAGGTGAGTAAAACTTACTGTGTGAGAGGAAGATGAGAATACTTGAAAGGGCCCAAAACACATTGCTGAAAATACTTAAGGTAGAGATATAGATCGATATCAAGTGATTTTATTTAGAGGTATTGCCAGGCTTAACATCCAGCCTGCTTCTTTTATCTGGAATGTAACTTTCAAGCCTGAAGCACTAAAAAAAGAGTACCTTCAGTTCAGTGAAACAATTCCACCACTGGAATGACTTTATACAGAGGTGACTAATGTAGACTGTTTTATACCAGCTAGAACTGGAACAGAGGCTATTTTACTAGTGTGAAATAAAATAATTTTTCCTTGGGCAGTGAAAACATGCAGGGTGTTGGCTAAAATTAAGAATGTAACTTTTGCATAAGTAATTATACTTTTAATATGAGAAATTTTTTTCATAAAGTCTTGCACTCAAAACCTGGTGAATAAGCACTTGAAAAGTAGTCATTAAATATACTCAGGATTTGTTTTCCTCTTTGCATGTCTTCTGATAGACATGATTAATGTAGAAATTATACACATTAACCTAGAAGTGACACAGTGGAGAATAAACTCTTATTTCTTTTGCATATAGGACAATTACAATAATTCATCCCCTTGTTTGGTTTTTTCATCAGTTTTGATGAAGACACAGTTGCTTATACCAGTACAGGCTGGGTTTAAAATAAAGAAAACCAACAAAAAGTTGCTTAAGCCCACAAGTGGTGAATTACTCTGCATTGTTAATAGTGTATTGTTGATTTGTCTCTCACTTTTTATTTTTTAGCTTGCAAATGTTCTAGAGATTGACTTATCTTTAGTAAAGGTATGTATGTGTATGATATATCTGTTGACCTTGATATAGAAAGTTCACTGTCTTGCAACCTGGTTTCATATAGCAGTTGCTTATTATGTGTATGTGTGTTTCTTCAGAATGCTGTCTCCATGTACTGTCGGTTAGGATTTGCTCATAAAAAAGGCCAAGTAATAAACCTGGATAATCTTCATCCATCGTGGAAGAATGTTCCTTCTGTAAACAGACTGAAGTAAGTGTTTACACTCTTTCACAAGGCTTATTCTTCATTTTGGAGAAGGCTTAGAACCAAAATCTGATTGTAAAGCAATTGGTTGCTTTCTTTGACTTCTACAAGATCAAATATCACTGAGCTTTTTAAGGTGTATAATGACAAGAATACTTGATCTCCTTTTTAATCTGAGGATAAGAGGTGGTAATCTAGCCTGTAAATTAAATGTCCTATTTTTTACTGTTACTTAATGCTGGCTTTTTGACCTTTAAATGCCTAGTTGCACACTTTAAGGCAAATGTACACTTGTGTGCTTCAGAACTCCTGGGGCCAGAAGTGACAGCTGTTACTCTGCTAGTACAGAGACAATGTCTCTTAGCACTGGTGTCAGTGAAATGTACATTAAGCTTGTTTGCCTGCTATCAGATACCATTGCAGTTCTGTCATTAACACACTCAAGTATATATATCTCTATATCAAATCCTGGAGAAGTGATGTTAATGCCAGTCAACAAAGGGTTCTCCAAGTTGTGAGTGCCATGTTGCATTAATTACAAATTGTCAGGCATTTTCAGGTCACTATCTATTAAGACATTTAATATAACTACTGTGCCTGAGTTTTGTTTAATGCTAACTCAGTCTGTAAGAACGAAACTAATTAGATTTTTTTTCATTGGGTTCTTCTTCAGCAATGGTGGCTTAATTTTTTTCAGATCTTTTTCAAAATCTGATATTTTTCCAACCCCCAAATAAACTTTTCTGCTGGAGCTAAAGCAGGACTCTGAGGGACATCCAGCTTGACTGGTTTAGGGCTCAGATGTATGGAAAGGCATGTATCAAGTATGCCTATGCATGGACTACTAGCACTGGAAGGCAGAGATACTTCTCTGGTGCTACAGTGATCGATAGATGTGGATTTTAATTCACATTAATAGGAGTACTTTGGACCCTCAAAAGATGCTGCTTTCATGGGACAGTGGGGAAAACAGAAGTCCTGTACAGGAAGCTGGGTCATCAGCCACAGATACAGATACCAACAGTCAAGATGATCCAGGTTAGCACTAACAGTAAACTTTAATACATTAGGATTAATAATTTTTATATTTTTAGAGTGCCATAGGCTGTAAAGTGGTCTAGAAACAAGTAAAACACAGATTGTGTAATCCTTTTCAGATGGAACATACAGTGGGGGAGGTGGTGTCTACTTCTTCATTAAAAATCTTTAGCCAAAGAGCTTTTTTCTGCAGATGAGCCTGATCTGTATTATGGATATCAATTATGGATACCAACTTCAGAATTAAGTCATCAGTTGTTTAGTAGTGATAAGGGATTTTTTTTCTACTCAGTATGGCAATAACATTGTTTTTTCTCTTCTTTTTAAAATAGATTTGATTAAAGTTGATGATTTTAGTTTTATTTAAAATGTGATCATATGTTTCCTTTTTGTTCTCTATTAGCTGAAACAGCCAGCGTGAGCAGCCTGAATCTGTCTACTGGACACACAAAGCGTATTGCCTTCCTGTTTGATTCTACTCTCACTGCCTTTTTAATGATGGGAAATCTTTCACCAGTATGTCAAAATCATTGTGTATTATGCCAAGAATAAATACATAGTTTTTTTAAAGCATTGACTTAAATATAACTACTAATTATTTTAAAAGTTTTATTGTTTGTTGTGAAGAAAATTTTTTGCTTAATAAAACTTATTTGCCAATTCCATTCTCAAAGAATTAACACACTTTTGTTTTTTTGTTCCAGAACTTGAAAAGCCATGCAGTCACTATGTTTGAAGTTGGAAAACTGTCAGATGAGAGTCTTGACAGCTTCTTAGTGGAGTTGGAAAAGGTAATCTGTTAGGTGTTTGACCAAATTCTTTCAGGGCTTGAAGTGTTAGAGCCAACTGCCCTCAGTATTTTCACTGGGTAAAACTGCATATTTAGCAATACAGTGATAAGAACAAGCATCTTACCATACTGAAGTGGTTCAGTTAAAATGTTTCTTATTCACAGCATTGATAGGTGTAACAAAGTTAATTGCTATACCATTTTAGACCAGTCAAGATGACTGGACATTTAAATCTTTTTACCTAAAGTCTGAGTCATAGCTCTGATTTATAGATGTCATCTTTGTACTTTTTTACTATTTTCTTACATGGCCAAGACTCACTTTTCATTTAATAGTTGCTATAGGTCATCTTTGCATATAAGCTGCAAGGTTGTTACTCAGTTACAAAGCTTTAAAATGCTAATTTGTTAATCTTTCCTTTTGTGTAATTGATGCTTTGGGAAACAACCTGCCATTTGTATGTTTCTTTTGTGTGTTTTTTTGTTAAGGTTCAAAGCACAGGTGAAGGGGAAGCACAACGGTACTTCGATCATGCACTTACACTGAGAAACACAATACTGTTTTTGCGGCATAACAAAGACCTAGGGGCACAAGCTGTACAGCCTGATCAACCAAATAATGGTACTGTGAACATTTTTGAGGAAGTCCTTCTAAGTTTTTGTTTACCTACCTGTCACGGACTCCATTTTCTGATAAAGCTGCTATTGCTTTGAAGCCAAAACATCACTTCTTGATTGCCCTTGAGCCTGCATTACTGGGTTTGCCTGTTGAAAGACAAATTTGGTTGCCAAGGCTTGGATTTAACATCTAAAGCAACAGATTAAGGGATAATGATGGCAAGACAAGCTGAACTTGAGGAAGAGTTTAGTTTCAAATCAGTGCTTCTGAAGGCTGTAATAAAGGAATCATTGTTTATTCGGAGTTGTTCTGTCAAAACCATTTTTCAAGTCATGAAGCGAGTGTGTTCTTCTAATGGGGGTAGATTTTTTTTTTAAATTACCTAATTTCCTCAGTATCGTGGTGCTTATTTCCTGGGATCAGTTAGGTGGTGAGGAACAAGCTGTAGTCCTGCACCAGAAAACTGTATGACTGGAATTTCTAAGATTATGTACAAATTTAAATTCTTGGGGAGAATTTTAATAAAACTTAGTTGTGGAAAATACTGTATATGGAAAATGAGGAATTATATTTTAGCTTTTATGTTCCATCTTAACATTCTTAAATTACAGAACTTATGTTTTCTACATAGGGTTTCCCTTGGACCTCCTACGATGCGAGAGCTTGCTCGGCTTGGATCCAGCTACCTGCAGCAGAGTTCTCAACAAAAATTATACTCTGCTGGTTTCCATGGCACCACTCACCAATG
This sequence comes from Megaceryle torquata, assembly GCA_024611175.1. Lineage (NCBI taxonomy): Eukaryota > Metazoa > Chordata > Aves > Coraciiformes > Cerylidae > Megaceryle > Megaceryle torquata. Next base: position 46,343 of record JANIJG010000555.1, on the reverse strand, counting down.
AAATTCGACCTATTAGCAGCTGTACACCCCAGGTGAAAAAATACTGCATGTTTTTCCCCCCAGTATCTAGTAATACAATATCTTAAGAGCTTTGTTTTGGATACATGTGTTAGATGTCCCTTTTAAAGTGACTCAGTTATTGGCATGTAGAATAGTATTGCAATTTATATAAAAGTGTTTAGTGAGGAAAAATGTGAATAGTAACAGTTTAAAAGTGAATATTAGCAGGTTATCTTCAAGTAGAGTCAGTGACAGATTGTTCTTGAGTTAATACTCATCAAAAATACCTTACAATCACTTCTTTCTAAAAAGTCTTGTGGTACTTGACTAAGTACCTAGAATATCATTGGTAGGAGAGTAATACATTTAAACTCCTGTGCTGCAAAACTAGATTTATATTTCTTTAAAACCGTTGATTCTTAAATTATTATCTTTACATATAACACTTGCAATTCTAAGTTCTTTTGAACTTCTTGAATAATCTCTCCTCAGCATATTGGACCTGCGATACCAGAAGTCAGTTCAGTTTGGTTCAAACTGTATATTTACCATATAACTGGACAAGGACCACCCTCTTTGTTGCTCTCTAAAGGAACACGTCTTCGAAAACTTCCAGACATTTTTCAGGTAGCATATGCATGGATTTATTCTCCCTCCCTTCTCCAAATATTTCAGAGATAGGACGTACACTATACTAGTTCAAGTCAGAGGTACAATTTATTGTAGATGATGCACCTTTTCTAGAACTGAGTTTTATGTAGCATCTTGGTTTGTCTTTTTTCTAGGTTCTGAAAAAGGAATGCTGTTTGTGTCTCTCTCCATGTCACAACGTGACTACAGTGTATTTGATGCCACCCCTTTTGATTTTATTGCAGAATGTGGTATCATAGTAATTGTGAATTCAAGTTTAAGCCCATCCCTAAAGCTTGTTACAAAGGTGCAGAAGAGCTATATGAAATGATAGGGACCTAGTATATTGTTTCTTCTAGTACCATACAAGAAAGGACACCTCTACATATAACTTTGGCTTGCCAGAGATGATTGCTTCAGGTTTGTCTGCTATAGAAATCTGTGATGGAGACTTTGAAGTTCTAGGCATTTTAAATGACAGAATAATTTAATAAAGGTTGCGTGAGGTTGGATAAGAGGTCTTCCTAGCCCAGCAGCCTGTTTCTAATAGTGACTGCACATAGGAAGAATAAGCACAATATGCCGTACTTACTTTTTCCATCCTTCCACATGTTTTGTCTGTGTGATTTTGTGTATATAGAGGTTGTGACTGGAGTTCTTGTCTCTGGAGTGATCAGTTGCTCTCTTGAATTCCTTCCAGCCTTGACTCCACCTTGCTTTTTTAGCATCCATACAGTGCTTTGGTAAGGAGTCCCTCAAAACAGTGCAGGTGATCAACTAATGCTTCAAAGACTTAGATGCTGCCTTCTCCCCTTCTGTCTGAGATCCTAATAATGTTCCCCAAAGGAGTACTGTTCGGTGTTATGTGTACTAAGCCAACCTAGGTGTAAATGGCCATGGCAACTTTCCTAAAAAAAATAAATTATTGTATCTGTTGACTCTGTGGCATTTCAAATCCAAATCAAATGCTTAGCAGTGTTTGGTTCTTGCTGCTCACAATGGAATTAATAAAAATAATATTGTTCAAATTTATTTCATAGAATGCTCAGATGAAAACTGTAGAGGCTTCTAAGTAGATACTTGAAGAGCTAGATATATTATAATGGTATGGACATATTTGGAGAGGATGACCATTCTTTGGTGTACTTCTGCCTGCATTCATCTCTGGTTCTAGGATTTGCAGATATATTTTGAATTCCTCAAACCTCTTTCCTTTTCTGATATCAAAAGCTTTGTAGATGCCTCTGTTGCTGAGTCTTACTGTAAGGTAGCACTGGAGGAAGTGAATCAAGGCTACTAGAGCAGGTGTTCTGTAAGGCCATTGATAATAAGCTCAACTCAAAACTTAGCCTGTCATTAGCTTAAGCTCTCAGTAAATGTGTGGATTGTGCACAGTTATTAATAAAAAGCATTCAGTGTGGTATCCTTGGAAAACAGGAACACTGCTTCAATCTGTGTACTGATAGGTCAGGTTTTCTTGTATAAAACTCACATTTTGCACTGACAAACTTACTTGAGTGGTTTTTTTCCTCTGTGTGTATGTGAATGCTTCTCTTGCTACTGTTTTGCAGTGTCACTTTCTTAGGGAACTGTCAAGGCATTTCTAGAAATCTTATGGAATACAGGGAAATTCAGTCTTGAAAAGTGAGAAACCAGACTACTTCCTAGTCAGGGTTTTTGTCTTGCTGTCCCTCCCCCATGGATAGGTATTTTGGGGATTGATATATCACTGTTCTCTGTGGACAGTGCTAGTTCATCTATCTCATATTTTGCTTTTAATTTTGTGGGATTATTTTCATCCATTATTTGTTAAGATGCTGCTGTGATGGCCACATAGCTTTACAGGAATTGGTGACAGATGCCTCCTCTTCAAAATAGCATCTTAACTTTGATGTTGGCAAGCTTGTGTTCACGATCTTGGTAAAGACAGAAATGATACTTGGTACAAAGTATAATGCTGTAGAGTTGTAGTTACCAGTGTTCCTAATTGTAACAATATGCTAATGTCTAACTCTAGCATTTCACCTTGTGATCAGAAAGTCCATTACTACTGTAAATACCCTTAATTTCTCTCTTCCAGGGTTATGATCGCTTGCTAATAACGTCCTGGGGTCATGACCCAGGAGTAGTTCCTACTTCAAACGTGCTCACAATGTTGAATGATGCTTTAACGCATTCTGCCGTTCTTATTCAGGTACAAACTGCTCTGTATATGTGATGAAAGCATGCATAATTTGAGTTGAGCTGTTAGGTGGTAGAAGAAATGAACAATGTAGGAGAGCTATGCTTGTACCAAGAGCTGAGAAATACGTTTAACTTCTGTAACCAGTGCTGCTATGATTCAGTGGTGGTGAAGACATGGTTTGAACTGAATGCATATTACATATGCAATATTATGTCTAGTCATAATATGATAGAGTTTTGCTAGCTAAAAATAAGATGAGGATTTATAAGAATATTTGGGATATGGGGAACTGGAATGAAAGTGAGTCCACAAGCTTTTTAGACAGCAGGTAACTGGGGCATGAACTGTTATTCAAGAAACAGACTTTTTCAGAGTGCTTGTTGTTTAGCTCTTACAATTAAGTATGAGCAAAACCTACTTTTTATCACAAACAGTAGAAATAGAGTGGGTTTGTCTATTTGGGAGAAGTAAAATAGCGTCCTCTTCTGTCCCTTTGCTTCAGCTGAAGTCACATAATTATTTAAATGTTTAATATTATAAAAAATGTAAAATCACACATTCTCAAAGCTCCACTTGTCACAAACTTGACTGCTCAAAAATGTTCTATACCAAGAAACTCTGGAAACTCTGTTTTGCTCCAGAAGTACTTAATGATTAGGAAATCCATAAGCAGAGAAAAATTGCTTCTCTTCACTGAAGCTTGGCTTCATTGTGTTTACTCAGATGCAACTTTAGGTGGAAAGGTGGGGAATTTAATTACTTGTTTCAGCTAAGGAAGAAGTAACATAAATATCCCTATCTGCTTTCATCAATGTGAGTGGTACCCCTTAAAAGGAAGCACAACTAGGGCTAAACTAACCTGATGAGTATATTTTTCTGTTCCTAATTTCTGGACATTTAGGGGCATGGGATGCACGGAGTGGGAGAAACAATGCACATACCTTTCCCATTTGACGAAGCTGAGCAGCAGGGAGGTAACTGACTGTCTTTAAGTTAACCTACACCACCACAATTTTCTTACACATCACCTTGTGCAGTAAGGTTGCAATAATCCTTTTAATGCAAATTTTCATGGGTTTGTGAGTCAAATTAGATAAGAAATTTGAAAGAATATTTAGATGGTTGACAAGACTATTTTGAGCTTAGTCTTCTCCTTTCTGTCTTCCTTGTCCTAATTGCAATGTGTTTTCCGGCCTCTCTCCTAGAATGGATGTAAGGAAGTAACTTCCACAATCTTTGTGCATTCTTACTTATTAATTAGCATATTTATCACATCAATAAATCTTCTATATATTCTCTTCATTATTTCGAGCTGTAAGACAGATGAGACCAAAATTAAAGAAACTTACCTTGATTAGTAGCACGTAGGAACTATTATGGAGGTTTTTTCCTCAGGAAGAGCTTTGCTAGCAAATCTTCCAATTCTTTCAAAGTCTGCCTAGCTCAACTGATTTTTTTGAAACACAGGACTTTTAATATGCTCTGAAATACTCCTTGATGAGTAGGACACAAACTTTGCATAATTGAGGCCATAGCCTTCCTGACAAGAGCTTAAAGGATGAATTTCCAGATATGAAATATGAAGTTACTAAAGCTACCACTCCAGACAAATTTGGGCCAACTAGAAGTAAACTAAAGTCCTAGTTTAGTTTTTATTCACTTTAAATCTAGTTACTTTTATATTTGTGCTCTCTGGGTTGTCTGTTTTCTTCCACCTTAATGCTAGATGAAAAATCTTGAAGGTAGAATCTCTTAAGTTCTAGCATGGACAGATTAATGTTGAAAATCCTTGTTAACCTCTAATATGAAATTCTGAAGAATTAGAATTAAATATATGTGGAGCATGTGTCATGTACTGAATTCACTGTAAAAGATTCTGGCACTGAAACTGTTGAACATCTGATTCCCAGCTGAACCTTAACATCTCTGCTGTCTGTATTTGTCTGTGTGGGAGATTGTCTTCTGTTGTATTTTTCTTTTTCCTTGACACTCACTGTACTATAAAATACTGATTAGTGCTTGGATAAAATCTTAGCTTGGCCCAGACATGTACTATATGGTTATGGAGGAGGCTTCTTGTAAAGTAAACTGCAATATGTCTTGTTTTCTACTAGACTTCTCTCGTCTGAACATGGGCATTCATACTGCTTTAAAAATACTGAGAAACAAAGTAGACTTGCAGCATTTTTGTGGCTATGTCACTATGTTGAATCCTTCAAGTCAGCATGCTAACAGGAAGCTGAGCGATGCTTCTGATGGAAGAGGTTGGTTACTAATAATTGTTTTTTTTGGCTGTGTTCCCTTTATTTCACATACAGTCACTTAAAGGTGAACAAAGGATTACATTATTTGATTAGAATTCTACACAATACTATTCAACACAGATAAGAAGCCATTTTGAGTGTAAATATTGGCAGTAGGCTTAATTTCTAATTCTTCTTTGTGACTAGCTCAGAAGTAGTAAATACAAACTGAAAAAATCACTGGACTAGAACAATCAGCAGAGTTAAGAGTAATTTCAAAATTTTAAAAGTAAATTGTGTCAGTTTTATATGCCAGAATTTAATCTTTCATAAGTGCATTGAGGATTCCTAAGTGACTCAAGTCCTGGACTAAGTCCACATCTTTCTCTATATCCCTTCCTCCAGTTTTATAGCTGTATGGTCTGGGCAAAGCTTGTCATGTTCCTTATATCAGTAACTAAACTTGTATAACTTATATAACATGTTTATGTAAGAATTACTTTACCCTTAGGAGAGGCTGAACTAGCATCAGGATCCGATGTAAATGGGAGTACAGAATCATTTGAAATGGTAATAGAAGAAACATCAACAGACTCTGCAGTCAAGCAAAGCCTTGAAGGTAAAAACACAACAAGAGGCTATAGTACTAAACATTTCTAGCCCAATAAGATCATCTTTTTGTTGCCTGGGACAAGTGCAATGCTAACTGTTCTTCCTCAAAATTCAGATTCCCTGAAATATTTAAGCAGTTGAGTAAATGAACTGTCTTAAAGTATGAACTGTCTGATGGATCTTGATCTGAGAACTGATTCTGGGGTCAATGTTCTTGCTTCATCTTTTCTTGAGATTTGGCCTTCTCTTTGTTTTCTTTCTGTAGTACCCACAACAGAACTGGAATGGGTTCCCCTGGAATTATGCTTTGGCATTCCACTCTTCAGTTCTGAGTTGAATCAGAAGGTTTGCAGAAAAATTGCCACTCATGGATTATGTAGAAAAGAAAGGTGAGATGTCATTTATCAGCTACAGGTTTAACAGGTTTCGATGTCCAGAGCTTCTGCAAAAAATGATACCTACAATTTGCTGACTCTAAGAGCAGAAGTGAGCTAAGCTTCTTAGAGTACCTAATTCTGGTGTGTAAGGTGGCTGTGTTTTTTGTCATATAGATATCAGATAGAATGTACATATCTAATAGTCCTTAGTTGTGGTAAGATTAAAACTGGGTTGCTTTTGTAGCAGACAAAAAATAATTCCTTGTAGTAAACTATGAACAGATTGGAGTGGGTAGGAAGAGTAAATTTAGGTGCCTTCCTACTCATTTCCCCTTACTAGCTTAGCACAGGCTGGCATACTTCCTCCTAAATGTTCTGAGGTGGTAGGGAAGCTTACTGCTAATGCTTTAAGGTAAAATTAATTTAGCTTTTGTGGAAATTCTCTTTACTACTGCTATCTTATTTGCTAAGTTTACAATCGAGCTGTCTTCTGCATGTTACCTAGCTTTTATTCGTCAAAGATTACGCTTTCAACAATGGGATTTTGGTTTGTTTTTTCTAGGGCAAGCTTCTGGAGATAAGAATGAGTCATGATAAAGTCTAATATATTAGTATCTTATGCAAAATAGCATTTTTCAATTAATAGTTTCACTGTAGTGTGTTGTAAATGGTAGGAAATAGTATTTAGCTGACTGGACTCAAGAGCAGATGAGTCAAGCGCCTCTTCAGTCATGACAACATTTCCAAACTTTGTGTGAAATCTTTTAACTGGAGTTACTTGTGAGCAAGTTACTGTGATGGTGCTTCAATAGTAAAAAATTGTACACCTTGGACATAAGTGCTTCTTTTTAATTTTTGACAGCCTTCAAAAACTCCTACATTCCAGTAGAAAGCTGTCTCTTCAGGTCCTCAATTTTGTTCATTCATTCCAGGTAAGGAGCTATAATCCAGATAGACCATACAGATTGATTTCTATCATCTATCCCTCTTTGTACTCCTGCTTACTCTTCTTGGGTGGATGGAAACATGGTTTGTTTTACTTGCTTTTTCTTTAAATGGTAATTTTATTAAAAGCACTATTAACCTTAAATTCTACTGGTAGCAGAAAGTGAGTGCTTTGCTATCCCTTTACTAGCCTTATTTAATACTTGTCTCTTAAATTGGTTCCATCTTGTGTAATTAGTTCCATTGTTTTCTATGGGACTTGCGCAGCAAAATTGTTTTTCCATCTTCCTTTTGTAACATAGCCTATTCTGCTGGTTAATTCTTGGCTATGTTAGGGAAACTTACTGCAAACCATGGATATGTTAATCTTTTGAGTTTTCATCTGCATCTCAAGTCAACTGTATTACCTTAGGAAAAAATAAAATACATTAATATGTATTTCATACCAATTACTTTTTGCACTTGTCCAAAGATTCCTAGAACTTGGTGCTGAATTAGTATAAAAATGTAAAACTGCATATTCTGGGAGGATTTTTTTATGAACATAGATAGAGAATAGAGGTCTTGTGTAGCAAGGAAGGAGGAATTCCAGGTCTGCAAACTGCTATAATTCTGCATGGAAGCGGATGCTAGCAAGGTGTGTCCACATGTAACATGGAATCTGTTTAGCTGCTCATCTCTTATTTCAGAGAAAAGTATGTACCTATCTTTTCACTGAAGTAAGGAACTTGCAGGTTACTTAAGCAGATAGTGTTGTGGATGGTATGACCCTGAAACTGCTGCCTTGTGTTGCCTTGTGAGCCTTGTGCTCCCAACAATGTTGGGAGATTCCCAGTAGATATGAAGCCTTGAAGCCACCTGTCAGTTGCTGGTGACTCCTGACCTTATCCCTTAGTAGCTATCTTAGGGACACACTGTTCTTGATGATCATCATCATCATAGAAGAAAAGAAGGTGCTGAAGTGATTTTTTTTAAGCTAAAAATATGGTGAAGTCAATGCCCCCAAATATACAAATACCTCTTAGCACAGTATGGGATAAATAGTACAGTAGCAGTCCTGAGGATTTTATAGTGTTACCTTAATTTCTCTATATGCTTCCTTCAATTTTAAGCCTCAGTCTTTCCTGAAGATTTCTTGGAAGCCAAATAATGAATGCACAGGTGCAGCTGAGGCAACTGTGTGCTTGTTTCATGTGTCCCTTGGGTTTTGTTCTTACTTCCATAATGCTTAGGCGTGCATTGGGTTAGAGCAACACTCTCCAGAAACACTAAGTGTATTTGCAGATTAGATTACATTAGCCTGTCATAGTCTAGCTGTTAAATCCTTCCCTGTCTGTCTTGTGTTTAAGACTCTGGTTTTTTTCTTCCTTTTGCTTTTAGGAAAGTATTTCAACACTGGATCAGCTCCATGATGCTGGTTCTTCAAGTTCACTCTTGCAGCCTATTTCTGCAGATACGGGTGTTCCCCTTCCTGCCAAGAATCTCATGTTCAAAGAAGGGGTATTATCTGAATGGAACGGATGGTCCCCTTCCTCAGTTTTTTTCAACCACACCTAAGGAACAGGTCAACTAGGGGTTCCAGTGCATTGATCACTAAATGCCTTTCTTCTATTATGGTGAATTCCTAGTGTCAACCACTAAGAAGTGTACTGCTGCTGCAGCATAACCCGTGTAAAAGTAGTGTTACAAAAATGTTGTGTTGCAGTATTGAGGAAGTGCTTAAACCGTCTAGAACTTGTTACTCATTACTGCATACCTTGCTGCAACAGAGAGCTTTTTAGCTGTCAGCACTATTTTTATCTTGAGACAATCTTTCTTTTATAACTAAACATGCCCTTTCTAGGCTTTCTGATGATTGTTAAATTTCTATGCTGTCACCACAAAATTGCAATAGTAGTTTTCTATGTTCGTTACTCAGACATAAATTCTGTTTAGTTTTGTACTGTATTATTGAAAATTTTTCTGTATAAAGGTAAGAGGTTTGTCTCTTCCTCTGAAAGCTCAGTTATACCAACTGTTTAGGGGAGAAAAAGTATCATGGTGATTTTGGGCATTAAGAATTGTTGAATTCTGTAGTTCAGCTTAACACTGGGGGCCTTGAGGAATCTGTACAAATGGAAGGTTTGATGCTTACAGGGGGCTGAGTTAGCTCACACTCAGAGGCCTGCTGATGACTTTGGAGATGAGTAGCGGCCCCTTTGGAGATAAGTAGTGCACTTTCATCTCTGGCAGAATTTCTTGGAGTTGCAGAATTATGGAAGGGCTGAAGTGGTCAGCCCTGTTTGTGGGATTCTTCATTATAGTGGATTCATCGTGCTCTTTGTATGAAACTCACGCTGGGAGTTAGTCCCTTGTTGTTATTTGAAGCTGGTGATTGTTGCTGTGGGATAACTCCTGATGTCATAAATTGTGTTTAAGATGGATTACTAGATTTGTCCTGTTGATAAATGCTTGAAAGAACAGAGCTCTTGATTTTTCACCTGACAGTCATTAGTGAAGGGAGAGAAGAGCAGAGGATGTGTAGGCAGAGACTTCTCTGAATCTGTTTTCCTTGAACCACTAGCTACTGATTATGACAAACATTAACAGTGAGCTGTTTCATCTAAAATCACGTTCTTGCTCTATTTGTAGGGGATAATTTTATGTAGCATGACTCTGGTTATAGTGGGGACTAAACTTTTTTCCCAGCTTAAAAGTGTCCCATTTAGCGCATGGGGAGATCAAGAGATGTAAAATATTAAGACTTTTTAACCCAGCTGTTTAAAGGACTCTGCCAATTCTCTTCCTTACTGGAACTGCCTTGTTTTAAATAGCCATAATTAAAAGTGAAACTTAACCATCCTGTCATTACTAGCTTACAATATGTAATGGATCAAGAATTTGTCACTGGCACAGATGATGCTGAAGAACAGCAAGGAGAAACAGTGGTGTTTGTGTCTATTTCCTGTTCTGTATGGCTGTAAGGAAAAAAAACCCCAAAACAATAAACAAACAATGACAGAAGTTTGAAAAGAACAAACATACCCTGACAGGATAATGCAGTTGCAGCTGTGAAAATTCCATTCTGTGTTTTGTTTTTTCTTAATTTTGCTTTGTGTGTGTCTTTTTTTGTTCTTGTTGGTTGTTTTTTTGCTTTATGTACATTTCTGAAGTGTAAGTGTAAGACTTGTGCTCTAAGAAACTAAGTCATCTAGTACTTCAGTCTCCCAGAGCTGCTTTCTTATATCTGTTTTTGTTTTCCCAACAGCATCTGAACTTGGTATTCTGCATATATTACAGAGTTAGGTTATCTATATACAGTTGATCATTTACACTACAGTGACTTCTGTACTGGATGTGCATACTCTCCATAGTGTGGTGTTTTGGTTTAAGTTGCCTTCCTTCCAAAAAAAAAATTTAAGAGTAATTGGATGTTTCTGCTAGAAATTGCAGAGGAAATAATTACTGTGAGAATTTTCATGTGGAGATAAATAGATCAGTATCTAGGACTGTAGAGAGCAGTAGATCATGGCTTACTTACACTTTCAGTACTCTAGATGTTACTTCAAGTGCTACAGTGAGCTGTAGTAGATGAGCTAGTTTGGTGTATTGTATCTGAGCTTTGCCATGGGCTGTCTATACTAGTATGTAAAGTGGTGATAGTGTGAGTTGTATACAAGTTTGAAAAGGATGCAAGTTTCTTGTTCTCATGGCATATTCTTCAGTGTTACTAAGTGAAGGATACCCTTTGTTAGGTTGTCTAAAGTTTCTAAATAAAAGTAGCCTGCTCTTCGAAGTGGTTTAATACCTATAAGTCTTAGAGTTAATGGTGAGAATTCCAGGTATCTTGCAGTTTTTTAGAAGTCAAGCCCCTGTAATTTCTGTGCTTCAGCACTAACTTTGGAACTTAAATGTTCAAGTCTGCACATATGAAGTTTACTGAATAGATTGTAACCAAAGAAGTCCATAATATACCTGAAACTTGACTACAGCTGCAGTGCTTGGGATGGTCCAGAGGCTTTGTCAAAATGTGACTTCTGTTTTTAATACAGTGTAAAAAATAGGATCTCAAAGATCTTCATACTGAAAGAATCTATTTTATATTGTATTGCAAATAAAGACAAATTAAATAATTTTTTTTCTTTGGGAAGTTTTATTGACAGTGGGGAAAATGGGGTGCATTGCAATTTGTAAAGCTGTTTTAAGTTTGTCTTCAGCAAGATTTTTAACTTGCAGAAGAGAGGTTGGCCTTGTGCTCTGGCACAGCCCAAGTAATGTTCAGTCTATGTGGATATATAGAACGTGTGTTATGTTTGTTTTCAGGTTTTTGATCATGGCTTATTTCACAGTTTTTTTATTTTCCCTTATCATTCTCAATTCTTCCTTTATTTCCTTGTTCAATGTTCCAAATGGTTTGTATATTGAAAGTTTTAAAGTATGATTAACTGAATACAGTTGCACTCTTCTGGTGTGGCATTGTTAATATTATACATTAAATTGTACAAAGTCTGTGTTCAGTTAAATTATTGGCACGTGTAACAAATGTTTTCAAATAAACTGTGGTGTAGGACAAACTATGTGCAGAATCCTTTGCATGCAGTCAGTATGTTTTCTTGGGCACAGCACTAAGATGTCACACTGTCACTCTAGTGCTCAAGACTAACAAATGTCAAAGTATGTGTTGTCTTGTATACTTAAGCTCTGGAGAGAAGGGAAGGTCTGAGAGGATGGTTTATGCTCTATGTCCTTCAGCCACAGTCTAAACCTGTAGTGTTTGATACAATGTATTTGAAAGCACTTGTGCATGTGGAGTCTTGTCCATTTTCTTTGACTAAAGACATTTTTTGATGAGGATCTTGAAAGAAATGATACAAAATTGTTATTTCTTTGTTTCTTTAAGGTAACCCAGACTGAGGACTCTTCTTAGCGTTGTAACTGCAGAATGACTGTTTGATTACAATATAAAAAAAGAAATGTAGACCTAGATGGTGGAAGAAACATAACCTCCTTGGTTTTAAGTTTTCCTTTATTCTATCTCATACTTTCATGAGTGTGTATGGAGCTACCTTTTTAGTGGTTTTGTGTGTGGGTGGCTTTTTGTGTGTATGTTTTTGTTTTTCCTTTCTGGTGGGTTTGTTTTGTTTGTGTGCATGGCGGTGTGTTTTGTTTGGGGTTTTTTGGGTGTTTTTCTGTTTGTTTGGTTTTTGGTTTGTTTGGGGTTTGTGTGGGTTTTTTTTTCCCTCCCCAAAGGTCTTAACAAAAAAGCACTTCTTTTTTTTCCTAATTAAGACAGTCAAGGACTGGAAGAAGCTGCCCAAAGGTGTTAGGCAGCCTCCATCTATGGAGGTTTTCACAAGCAGACTGGATAAAGCCCTGAGCAACTTTATCTGATTGCATGTCTGACCTTGCTCTGAGCAGGAGGTTGCACTACAGACCACCTTGAGATCCACTTTACAACCTCTGTTATGTAGGTCAATGCAGTGAAAGTTTTTTTGGTGGTTACTGGGCAGACAACTTGATTTCCTAACCTTAGAGCCGGCTGCTTTTATATTGACTCGTGTCATACTGTCTTTTTTTTTCTTATGAAAGAATGAAATGCTAATGGAGTATCTGTATCCTTTATTTTCTATATGTAATATGCCTAAATGAAACAGCCCAGCTGAAAAAAAAAAACCCAAAACACTGAGAAACGGTTAAGAGGTCAGTTGCAAGGCTTGTGCTGTGCCTTCTGAATTGCTTCTGTGTTGAATGAATCAATGATAGTATCAACTGAGAACAGTAGTTTGTGTTTTGTCTACTTTCAGCTTATTTGCCTCTTAAGTGGTAAGGGTTTGCTTTTTATCACTTTGCTTGACCTTATTTTTCCTGGACTGTAGCCTTTTGTTGCTTTCCTTCTGTAGACAGAATATCACATTTTTCCTTGATGTTCTGTATTCTGTAGGTTTTTGTGCTACAGCTTCGGGTCTTTAACTACATCTGGCCTGTACATCCCTCTTGGTCACTTTATGCTGTGCTTGTCTTGCATGTGCAAGATCTACCCTTGAATCTCTCCTTATGTCTTTCCACTTACTAATAATGTTCCTGTGGGGGTTTTTTCTAAAGCCTTTGGCAAGCTGAAAGCTTTCTTTCATTGTGATACAGCATAAAATCCTGGATGGGAGCAGGGGGACCTCAGTTAGTCTGTTTGCCATCACAGTACACATGAGCTTTTACCCCAGCTACAAGTCTGACACTTACTCCATCTGTTGGAAGGGTAGCATTGTACACATTAATAGCTCTAAATGTCTCTGTATTGAAGCAGCTGCTGAATTCAGTCACAGGTTCTGATAGAATGATTTGGCTTAGCAAGACACTGTTTTATTGTTTTTTTTCAGTTTGTAACTATGGTTCTTCAAAGCTGCAGGACAGCAGAGCCTGTCTGTTCCCCCCTTCCCAACCCAGCTTCTTGGGAAGAGTGATTTAGAAACAATGAGAAAGTTACTTATCAGGAATAAAATGTTGCATGTGATGTCAATGCTAAACTTGCAGTGATTTCTAAGCTGTTCTGTAGTGTGCACAGCCTGTGACACATATAGCATGTATATGACCCATGAGGTTTACTGAATAGCACCTGGCCTGGTGGTGTTGCCTGAAGAGAGTCCTTGCAATAACAGAAATGTGTTCAACTGGGGAACAGAAATGAAATGAAAATAAGCTAATGGTGAGAAGGGGAAAGGAATAATAGTCTTGAAAAAGTACTGGGAGAAGGGGGAAATGTCTGTCTGGCCTGTCTTATTTATATCTATCTATACATCTCTCTCTATATATATGAGCACACTTTTTTACAGAATAGGGAAACAGACATGCACCTCTTAATTGCAAGTCCTCAGGCAATTCCAACCCCCAGAAAAAATAAGAAACAAGTTAGACACAGAAATGGGAGGTGCTGAGGGTGTGAGCAGACTGGGAAACAAGGAGTAGAAAGAGAATTGGAAAGTACACTCATGGCATTCTTTTTTTCCAGCTCTGAACAACTTCACGCAATCAACATGAGTTGACCTGGATTGTATTTTCCTCTAATGTATAAAACTAAAACATCTTTTGGAAAAAGTGATGAGGTATTATTCCAGTTGTACTCTGAAATCATATGCTTGTTTAACTGGACTGTACAGTGTGAATGATGCAGTAGGACTTAACAGGTTGAGGTTTCTAGACACAGATGTCTTGTCCTGTAGGTTTCAGTACTTCTCTTGCTATTTTCTTGTCTTCTACCAACAGGCAGAATCAGTGGGAAAAAAAATTGACTTGTTTTTTTCTTTTTTTTTCTTTTTTGTTTTGGTGGTTTTGTTTTGGTTTCAATTAGAAGTATATACCAAGTGGATTTTTTTGCTAATGAACACTAGTAGGCAGCTTTACATAATTAACATGCAGAGATCTCTTTACTGGATGAAGAGGTGTCAGAAAATAGACTTGGTTAAAATATTAGCTGTAGAATATCATACAACTGTTTATAGAGCTATCTAAATAATAGTATTTGCCAAAGGCTTAGTCCTGATATGATAAATGACATTCATCAGCTGGAATTAACTTGTTGTTTCCATAAGAGATGCTGTCATGTATGGCAATCCTTAAGTTAAGCATTAGCTCCAGATTGGCTGAAATCTGGCTTTTGAAGCAGAGACAGGAACTTCTGAGAGAAGGATGAGGCATAGAACTTTAACTCTTTATGTGCAACTGGTTCACATTCATGTTTGTTCAACTGCTGTAAACTATCAAGGACAGACTTTCTGTAATTCAGCTTTCCTGGAGGGCTGGAGTCCAGCTCCAGAAAGGTGGCTCAGTGCTGAGTAACTGTAGGATTTGAGGGTCTGAGGAACCTGGGTCCAAGACACCTATGGCTTTAGCCCAGTGCTGTTTACTTAAGATTATTGATAATTGAGACTGTGAGGATGGAAGAATGAATTTGAAACACTGTTTTAATGCATAGATAGCAAGTAGGCTTGGGTATCCTCAGACCTGGAACTCTCTCAGGTGCTTGGCAACTCTGACAGTATTAGCATAGCCATTTGATTCAGAAATAGATATGGGATTTGCATTTAGAAGGCTGCTGAAACTTGGTTCTGTAGCATTCCTGTACTTCTTGCTCTGCATTGATCCTGGCTAGCAATTTGTCTAGACTGTCTCTGCACTTCTTTCTTCTGTAAGTCACAAGGTCAGCTCTTTTGCATGGCACTTGCTTCCAAGGCAGACTGATAAAGTATTAGCTGAATTTCCATATGGCAGTTTCTAAAGTATTAATTTCTTTGGCTAACAAATCTGATTACAGTGTCTCATTCTTCATTGGACCAATGTTTCTTACCATCTTCTTAGAGAGATGGTTTTATATGTAGATATCTGCAGGGCACTCAATTCCTGCTCTGAACCAGGTGTGCCATTTCTCTGAAGTGCTATGCTCTTCTTTAACTAGCATAACTTTTATACACATCTACATATTATGGAAAGAAATTCAGTAGCCTGCAACTAGAATAAATAAATATCAGCATCCTAGGTGGCCAAATTGTTTCTGGTCCTTGCTCTGAGCTGGACAGAACAGCTGCTTTGTTTATCAAGGGAAAAATCTAGTTAATGCTTTGTAAAGATGCAGAACAAACTGTTGCTTTTTTCATAAACTGATTTTTTTAAACTCCTAGTGAGGGGTGCCATTGTTTTGCTGATACTGGAAAAGTACTGGTTACTGCCTGACAGGGCTTTAATAGGATGTGAACAGCAATCAGAGTTTCTCCAACAGAGAGCAGTATTGCATTTCAGAGATGAGACCAGTCTATTGCAGAGAAGTGTTGCTGTGTTTGTCTCTCTTGGGTTAGGAGGGAGAGAAGCTACCCAGAAGCTCTACACTTTCGAAAAATGTACTTTAGTTTTTCTGAACAGGTCCTCACCCTCCTATCCCTATTCCTGGCTGAATCTCCATCTGCAGGGAGCAGATGAGCTTGTGAAGATGTTACATTTATGCCTGCAGCTCCTGCTTGCTGTCTCACTTTTACTTTATCTCTGCAAGTGCTTACAGGGCAGAAGTGGCTGCTGGCTGTGTGCTGGTGTGGTGTGTGCAGCAGTGGTCCCCAGCTGTCCACCAAGGACCCTGGGAGACATTAATAGAGTGTGTCTGGGAGCTGCATGCCCACCTGCCCTGTTGCCTTGTTTCAAAGGTGAGTTTGTACTGTTCAAAGAGCAAAGCTGCCAGCCTGCGTGTGCTCGCCAGCAGTCAGTGGGCATTCGTCCATGGGGCAAAGACATCACTCCCTTTGCACTTCGAAGGGACCTCTGGAGCCCTTCAGCAATGTGGCCCAAGCAGACCTCCCAAAAGCAGAGCTGCATCCCTGTGTCCAACCCCTTTGGACCATTTCATGTTAGCAAACAAGCTAGCAAGGATTTCCTGCCTCTCCTGTAGTGAGGTGGGTGTTGGCTGGCTTGCTGCAAGCCCAAGCTGGTGGCATGGTATGGTGGATTATTTTATCTTGTTTGTAGACAAGCGTCCCCTGGGCTTCAGGTTATGCTTTGCTTTTTTTGTGGGTTAACAGTCCAACATACAGTCAGGTAACATTTTGTGGGATGAGGGATGGAAAGAGAAAAGATTCTTCATTGTAGATCTTGCTAGATGTTAAGAAAAAAACCCCAAACTTAAGTGTTTTTAATGCTCTTCATTTACTTGAGTAGAGAAGAGCTCAGGTGGATTTCCTAAAATATTTAGATAAGTTTAGTTTAAACACTGTGGTCTGACAATGAAGAAAGTTGCACTGATTGAAAAAAAAAATCTCCCCTTCTGAGATCAATTAGTTTGTGTTGAGATCAATCAGCAGTTACCAGGGAGATGATTGAAAGGAAAGAGTCTGATGCTGGGGTGCCTCTGGGCCCTTAGCAGGGCTGTAGGGGAAGAAGAGTAGAAATAGATGGTGCCACATAACTGAGGGGATTTGTAAGGAATTTAACTGCTGTTGCTGCTGCACTTCTATGCCAGGACTGCTGGGCCAGGATTGCTTCTGCAGATCTTTCATTTATTTTTTCTATCTCTGTTGTGAAATGTCACAACTTGTTCTGCGTTGCTGTTCCAGCACTTAACAGCTCTTTGGAAAGGGTTTTTCTCCATGATGGAGCCACTCTGTGTCTGTCAGCCAAGGCTCCTGCCTGTACCTCACTGCACAGCTTCCCTTCCCACCCACAGCACCTTTACTGTGCTGGATGAGAAGGGATGAAGACAAAATGCATCCTAAATTTCTCCTCAACATATGAGGATCCTGTTATCTCAGATGGCTCAAGAAAGACCTCTGCAAGGACCTGGGGATTGATGGGGCAAGTGGGCCACTGGGTAGCCATGGCCACTGGTAAATACCAGCAGAGAGGACTCTGAGCTTACTCTCTAAGAGGAAACTGCCTCCTGAAGGTATGCCCAGGTAACTGAGTCTCTAGAGCTGCAAAGCTGTATGTAGCAGTTACATTTGAAGGATTACTCTGTGCGTGAGAGAGATTAAAAGACCAGTGTTGGCAGAAGCCTTGCAAAGTGTTAGAAGACATGGAGGGTTACACACAAGCTAAAAATGCAGCAAGTTTTTTTAACTCTGTGGACTCCTTTTAACTGTTATATCATATTTGTGTCACTGAAGTAAATATTTCCAATCATAATCCCTAAGAAGTTGAATTTTTCTATGGCAGGAAATTGCATGTCTCTCAGGAAGAGGGTTAGCATGCTTCAAAGCAGATATGTCATTCTGGAATAAAGTTATTTTTAATGTGGGATGGGATGGTGTCATGGGGACTGCCCCTAGCATACCTGTGCTGGCCGATCACTCCGCTGGAGCATTGGCTGCCTTTCCTCTTTCCTCATGTAGTATTATGGGTTTCATCTCCTTAAAGTTTGCTTTAAACCACAGGGGCCATAATGTATGATAAAAATAGGAGCTAACTTAATAGGAAGCTTCAAACTGCCAATCAAACTTTACTTGCACACAAAGGGAAAAATGACAGAAAAGCTTCAAATGCTTCGAAGAAGCTGTCAAATGAGCTTACCTGTCAAACAAGAGGGTTTTAAAATCATCATGTATGTTTGCTAAAGACTGTAGCTATCCTCTGGGGTGAGGTTTAGCTTGAATAAGATTTTGAAGCACTGTGCTCTTACCTCCAAACTAGTTTTGACTTTCGCAGATAAAATCATTGATAGATGGGCTCCACGCAGCCCTTCCTGCCTCTTGTCCCCTGTTCCTCAGCAAATTTCTGCCCAGGAATGCTCTGCAGAGTTTGGACACCCTGTAGAGTTTGCTTGCTGCTGCAAAGGTGCTCTGCAGGGGTCCATCTCTGTGCAGAGAGTGGTTCAGCCCTACTGATTTCAACATGATTTGAGGGATTATTAAGAAGGTGGTTCCAGCTCCTGAGCTCACTTGGTTGTAAGTGAAAGCAGTGGGATGGCTGAAACAGTGGCCAGCCAGGGCTTTATGGCTGTGGCTTCATGGATCACGTGGGCACAGCTGACTGATGTGGCTGAGATGTACACGGACTGACCATAGTTTTGTTCATGTTACTTTGGTTTTTATAGTGTTTTCCTTTAAAAATGTTTAAAGGAATAGGGGAGGGAATGGCCTATGGCACTGAAGTGTCCCTGGATGTCAGTTCCCACTTGGGAATATTTCATGGAGGATTTGGGCTTTTGGCAGCAGATCAGTGAGCCAGTTTGTCTGCTTTTCAGACGCCCAACAGGTGTATCGTGGTGGGATGAAAAGGTTTGCTTTTATTTTTTGTAGAAATTCTAGCAGGAAATGTAAATCCCCATTCTGAGCATGGTTTAGACATATTTGCAATGTCCTCTGTGGGGATATATACTTCTTGTCTCCTTGCCATGATCCTGTAGGCAGATGCCTAATGGACTCCTGTCTTCCAAGGCCACTCCCAGGAAAGCACTTTGCTGAATTTGCTGAGGCTGTAGAGTGATTACAGTCTCTGACTTTGATGCTGACAAAATGGTCAGAGTTTGTTTTTTGGGAGTGCTGTGCTATTTTTTAGCCCTGATGTGAATGATTGGCACTGGTGTTTTGCACTGCAGATGAATTAGATTCATTTGCTGACCTACTGCTCCGCATAACAAAAGTGTTGTCGCCGGAGCGGATTTGTGTTTTCAGACAGCACTGGTGGGGCAGGCTCTGCTGCTTGCTGCCTTCAGGAGCATCCTGCTTTGGAGCAACTGTGGGAAACAGTTGGAAGCAAATGTCCTCGCAGCAGATCAGCTTGAAAAGGCTGTGGAAACTGAAGCTTGTTGTTTTCAGGAGGAAAACTGTTGCCACCAAAAAGTAGCATGAATTTCTTTGTCTAGGTCTTCCTAAAGAAGCTCTGCCAGTGTGGACAGGGCTATGAGCATGGATGTAAAGAGGAGGTGTGACACACATCTAAGATACACTTAGCCTCTGTGAGCATGGAGCTTCTCCCTGATGCTCCTGAGACTTCACAGCTATTTGTTTTATTGCAGCAGACTGAGGTGCTTTAGGAACATGCAATATTCTTCCCTTGGAGGGGCACTTCTGTGTGTTGCCAGGGTATAAAACCTGACTCCAAGACAGAGCTGAGCACCGTGTCCGTAGCCTGGGACCATAGAGTGCTGAGAGGGAGGTGGTGGCATGCTCCACAGCCCCTCTTTGCTCCATGCTAAGCTCACAGGTGAAGGAACAACAAAAACTGGGCTCAGAAGCTTAGCTTCTGGCATTAGCAATGCTATTGGCTACCACTGGACTTATGCAAGTTGCTTCTCTGCAAGTTCTCTTGGCTGCAAGATTCGGGTCCAACATCAATGGTCTCACTGAGGCACTGTGAGGACTTGACATCACCTCTGCATCTCCTCTCATGGAGGAGATGGGTGCTGTAAGAGCTCTTCTGTTGCTGCATGTGCAGCCTGGCTGAGTTCACTGCAAGCTCTTTTCCTGGGGACACTTCAGCACAGCCTGTGCTTACCAGGTCCTTGGGCCAACTGTGCTGAGCTCTCTTTTGTCAGGGTTAAGCTGTAAGAAAGCTACTAGTTTAAATTGGCTTTATCTTAAGTCTTTATGATTTCCTCAGCAGGTTTAGTTTCCTTCCTTCAGGGGGCTTCAGCGAGGCAGCACGTAGGGATGCTGGGCTGGGAGGCTTAGCTGCATGGCTGGGCACTCTGACCTATTTAATATGCCAGTCTAATACGCTTAACAGTAGCTCATCAGGACTAGCTGGGGTTAGGTACATCTCCAGCCTGAGGACAACCAGCAGGTGACTGCAGTGATCTTGTACCCCTTGTTCAGCTGCTCTTGTATTGCCTAACTGATAAACCATCAGGTGTTGTGGAAGCAGCAAACACTGCCCTTCACGGATTCTGTCTCATCTTGCCACCTCCGAGCTATGTGGCATTTTAATGTAGCTGTGAAGGCAGTGCAGACATCTGGATGATTGAGATACAGTTCATTACCCTAATCTTTGCAGCTCTGTCATCTGCACTCTGAGCTACAGCAGGGTGAGAGAAAAGAACTGGAGAATGGTTGGCTTTGGAAATGTAGAAATTGAAGGGTTTTGGTGGCACTGAATGGGGCAGGTTTAGTGGCTGTCCCCGTATTGCCCCCAGTCCCACATATATAGACCAGGGAGCCTGCTCTTGCACTTCATAGCAGCACCTATATCTGTCTGTGTCTAACCCAGATCTAGATGGTACTATTTCTGTAGGTAATGAATGCAGTCACCAGGATCCCAGCAGATTTTTCTCTCCTTCTCCAAACAAATCTAAATTTCCATGTAGTGATGAATCCATCATGCTAATTATAGCTGTGGGGAAAAGTTAGCCCTGTCTGCCAACAACTCATCTGCATTGCTGAGGCGCAGGTCAGACTTGGGAAGAACTTATTTCTGCTGCAGATCTGTATTTAATTATGGTAGCAATTCTAGACTTCATAACAGTACAGACACCTTCTGCTAATTCATATTGTATTGCTGTGTCTGTCCCACAGGGGCTTGAGGGAGGGTTCAGCACTCAGTGGCTTTTTGGGTGGTATAAGGCTGTCTGTAGATGGGTGATGTGGGGAGTGGTCTTTGGGCAGAGACTGCAGTTTTGGGGGAAGGAAAGAATGCTCACACAAAATGAAAAGGGATGAAAGTCTTCTGAGGTTTGGAACATCTTCTTAATGTTTAGAAATAGAACTCTTAGCTCCAAAAATTACAGAATCATGCTGTGTATCAAGTCATTTTGCTGCAGGCTTATTTTTGCCTTAAGTGGGACAGAAGAGAATGTCTGTGACTGCATTGTGCCATTATTTGTAAATAGGTAGGCCACCAGTTACTTTGCTGTAAGCAGTGTGCACTCCTTGTTAATAATTGTGGGTTTTTTTTAAAAAAAAAGATACTTCACCCCTGAAGGCTGTATTCCTGCAGAATTATAGCTAGGTTAGAAAGATCTTACAGCTGGCACTATGCTGTTTGCATGGTAACTGCGGAACAGCATGTCAAATGCTCTAGAAGTGATGAAGACCTTTTCTCTTTGACTTACCCCTTCCCTGGGTTACTGCCAGAGCTCCTGCCAGGACTCAAGTCAGCAGAAGGTCAGATGCGGGTGAATGGAGGAAGATGCCTCAGGAGATATTCCAGCTTTTTGCTGCTCCTGTACCGGTCTGTGTCTAAAAAGCATCGAGCCCTGAAGGAATGAATTTGCTGTATATTTGCAAACTTGACTGAATGTACAACTTTAATTGTTCAGAAAGGTGCTGGAAGATTTTTCTGCTTCCTGCATGGCAAGGACAGATGCATCTTTGCTGTGAAGAGCTTTTATACAACATTGCTGCCTGCTGCTGAAATCTAGGGGTCTAGTGGATGATTTTGTCTGAAGCTGGTAGGAAAGTTGTGTATGTATCTGTGTAACGTGTGTGTAGTGCCACGTGTGTGTCCCTTTCTTCTTTCCCTGCTTTGAAATGTGTCCTCTGTCAAACACCTCAGGAGGAAATGCTCTCAGACTGATGAGTCTCTTATGTGTGAAATGTGGAAAAGCTTCCTACCTTATCCACCCTGTTGGAAACCCTCCCTGGGGGAACCACATCATCTGTTTGTCAGATTTACATTTAAGATTTGTCTTGTAAAAGTAAATTCATAGCAAAAATTATTTGTCCCACCATCAGAGTAAGAGGCTGCTGTTCTGGTCTGATTTCTGCTTGATTTAGGTTCTTGCTCCTTTACCAAAAGTCATCTTGGGCCAAGAGCTTGAGGTTGAAGGAGAGGTAGAGTGCTGCTGACAATATGTGCACTCATGACCTGGCTTCCTTCTGCACAGTAGAGGCCAGAGAGCATTTGATTGTTAGTGAGGTTTCAGTCCCATGACATGGTCTGCTCTTGGCCATGCTGACAGTGTAACACGAGCATCTTGGGCAAACGTGAGCAGAAGATCCTGCTCCACTACAGCAGGAAGTAACTGCAGAGGTAGCAGTAACATTGTCATAAATGTGCTGGGGTTTATTATGTGATTGTCCACAGTGATGTTTCAGGATCAGGTGACAGACTTAACCTCATCCATGTTGTGGTAAGGAAGGGCAGACTTGTCTAGTTATTGAATATAGTTGACCTGTCTATATTTTAATGAGAATTAATGAATAAATAAGAGAACTTGCAAAGATGTGACATTGTTAAAATGGCAGATCAGGGAGACACCCTTTGAGTTTTTAAATGGTTTTGGCTGAAAGCACTCGGGAAGGCAGCAAGGAAGCTACCAAAACTGAGCTGAGGTTCTCCAGGTTGAACAGCAGTGGAAGTGCTTAGTGTGACCTGAAATGCTCATGTGAATATGGGGCTGAGGATGCCAGATTGACGAGTGATATTTTGTTATTACCATTTGAAAACTTGCCATAGTCCTATACTCTCCATAGG
This sequence comes from Megaceryle torquata, assembly GCA_024611175.1. Lineage (NCBI taxonomy): Eukaryota > Metazoa > Chordata > Aves > Coraciiformes > Cerylidae > Megaceryle > Megaceryle torquata. Next base: position 23,493 of record JANIJG010000555.1, on the reverse strand, counting down.
CTTCAGCTGAGCTTTGTGGCATTTTGCTATATTTTTTAATACCTTCTCACCACCACAGCCAGTTCCTGAGTAGTGGCCCCATGGTCAGCTTTCCCCTTATAGTGATCGTGATGCCCCATGGTATGGAATATCCCCTTGGCCAGTCTGGGGCAGCTGTCCTGGCTGTGTCCCCTCTCAGCTTCTTGTGCACCCCCAGCCTCTGGCAGGGCAGCATGAGAAGCTGAAAAGTCCTTGACTTAGACTAAAAGCTGCTTAGCAACAACTGAATTACCAGCATCTTATCAACACTGTTCTCATCTGAAATCCAGAACACAGCACTGTACCAAACATAAAGCTTTGTCTCTGATGCTGGTGTTGTATTTGTCTATAAAGTATTCAAGAACTGCACAGGGTGCTTATGTTTCTGTAAATGGGTTTTAGTTGTCTGCTCAGAAGAGGTTGAAAAGTCACTGAATTAGACTCTAGATGAACATTTTGTAGTTTTGCAGCTCATTTGAGCGTAACACTCACTTCTTCCAAAAAGGCAACTACCCGAGATGAAAATATTAAGAATTATGCAGCTTCTGTATTTTGAACAAAAAAAAAATCCAAGTTGTGTTTTTAAGTTATGCACACAACTTCTTAGTTTTTAGAAAGATGAATTGTAATTGCAAATTGTGCCAGCAGCTTTTTTCATGTGGTTGTAGCAGATATTCAGTGCTGAAAATGTAGAAATGTGTTTAGGAGCCTGAGTTACAGTTGAGTGTTGGCAACAGTGATACTATTATTTGCTTCCACAGAGTGCTGAGGTGAGAGGCCATTTTCAGCACAGAGGTTTTCTGAAGTATATTTTCCTACCTGAATGTCATTTTTCCCACATGACTGCTCAAGGTAAGATGGCATGACTGTCCTGTTAAGCCCTGCTCACAGCCTGAGCTGAGCTATGGCAGTGCTGGCCTCTCACTCACTGGGATATCAGCCCTGGGAAATGGTAATTAAAACATGCCCATGCAGGGCTGCCTGTCTGGCATAAGGTATTTCAGGTCCAACATTGTTGTGACTGGAGAGGAAAACACTCAGTCCTGTTTGCATCACAGATTTCATGTGCTGGCAGAAAGGAGGTGTAGGGGTGATGGGGTGCCTGGCAGGGGATGGAGGGGGCAACTGGCAGGGTTTCCTGTGGGGCTAGGGCTGCATTCACTTGCCCAGTGCAGGCAGGGACTGAGGGTGTAAAAAATAATGCTCTCGTTTGTAATCTTCCTGTGCTGTTCCCTGGCTCCTCGCTTTGGTTCCAGCCAGCATGTGCTGCAGACTGCAGGGTATTCTGTAGTAAGCCCGGGCTGCTGCCTGCCTTGGGCAGAGGTGAGGAGAAACCAACTTCTCTAGTGGGTATTTGGAGCAAAACGCACATATGTTTTATTGGCCAAGACATGCATGGCTTCTTGGTGTTGTGTTAGATGCACTTTGGATATTTTTAGTGTCTTCACCTGCAAAAGAAGATGTGGATGAGAGCATCATGTATTTGTATTCTCTAATCTGTGTTTTAATTGTGCTTCCTCCCTTCATAATTCTTTCTAATGGGAATTACTGCTGAAAAGGTTTTGTAAAAGTATGATTGAGACAGTGTGTGCCTAGGAGTATCAGATGTTTAATTTCCAAGTGCTGTGAGCCTTTCTTCAGAAACAAAAAATCATTTGAAGGTGTTCCTTTGACCATATTTCATTTACTCTGTAATAAGTAGAATTTCACTTCCACAGCCTGGAATGGTTTTTACATCTGCATGGCTGGCAACAGATGTGTTGTGCACATCTTCTGCTGTGCTGCATACTTCTTGCAGGTGAGCTCCATGGGTCAGCTGTTCCTTGGGATGAGTGCAGAAAGCAGGAAAAAATGGATTGCCTGTGTTCTGCTGCTCAAATTTATCTAGAGATTTCACCTCACTCAATTAAAAAAATTTACAAGCCAATCTGCAGTCCTGTGCAAGGAGTAGGATGGTAACATGATTGATGTCTGCACCAAGCTCTAATCTGTTTTTGTCACTCATTTAAAAGAATGCAGGTAAATGCAATTTTCTAGAGGAAATGGAGTTGATCTTTTTCAACACAAGGCATAAACCAGAATTAAACAGAAAATTACTGAGGCAATTTTATCAAAGGTAAAAAAATGCTCACGCTAATAGTGAAGTACTTATTTACAGGGATATGTTATGGTTTATGATCATCCCTGAAAATCATCATATTTTTTTTAAATTCAGGCTGAAGCCTCATCACATTTTCTTCCTGATGCAAACAAGCCAGCTAAAGCTGAAGGCTGGAGCTGAGACGTTCTATTTAAGTGACATATTTTTGACAAATAGTTTTGAAAAACTGTGAATGGAACAGGCTTTTGCTGAACTAAATCATGGTTTAATCTAAATATATTCCATTGTAAGATTTTGCCTACATTTAAATATGAGAAGTGAAAAAAAAAATAAAATTGTGCTAAAGTGATCATTTCAATCTCAAACTGATCAAGGTTGTATTCTTCACTTCAACAGAACCCTACTGGTCCTCTCCTCTCAGCTGGTGACACAACATGAGACAGCTGCGAGGCCAGTGTGTGTTCCCTGGCATCCGATGGAGATCAGTGTCAACTGCTCCCCCGGGAAGAGTCCTGACAGCTCTAGAGGCACAAACACATGCTCCTGTATGGATCGATCTATAGAAATTGCTGCTTTTTAAGGAAAGAGGAACTGCATTAAATTTGTGGTGCAAACTTCCTGTTCCCCAGACCCTTTTGGTTTAAACTGCACCATGGGAACATCCTGACAGGGAGGGATGTCTGGCCAAAGCTGTTGCCATGCCCCATCTTGCTGTCACCCCATGGTGCTCACACCTGATGGAGCAGCAGCTGCAAACCCTGATCAACTGGTGGGAGCTGGTCAGGGAAGCAAAATGCTGAAGTGTGACTGTAACCACCTATGTTAATAGGTTGTTCTGTTGGAGAGATCTACAGGGTTTTAACTCTGGGTAATTGCTCAATTTTCTCAACTTGTCAAGCAGCAGTGCTGTGTCTGTGTCATCTGGCTGATACCTGGCACAATGGTACTTTGGAATAAAGACCTGGGTGAAAATAGAAGGGCAGAAGTGAAGGGGTGTCCTAATTAGTGATCCCTACCAGCCAGATAGGATTGACTCATTCATCAGCTTCACCATCACATAAATTTTACGTATGGCATTGTGGTGGTCAAACAACTTTTTTTTTCAGACTAGAAGAGCAGAGATCCAGATGATCAAACTGTAGTGAAGAAATGCCTTTCGTATTTGTGCTGAATGCTGGATTGCTGAAACACTCTAAAGCCAATATGGTAACCACAATAGCAAGTTCACCAGGAACATCCCAGGTAATGCCATCTGTACAATAAAAGAGGCAAAATGTCTTGTCTTTCAATTCACCAGATTAGTTACAAAAATAGCTTGCAAAATCCTGTGTCTTGTAGCTTCAAATACAGCTGTGTTTTCATAGCATGGTTTGATGTGGGCTTTTGGCAGAGAGTAAGTGTATTTATTTTTAAATAGGCACACAAAATACACCCTGGCCTGCCTTTCTGATAAGTATTTGGTTACATGGATGTTGTTGGGAAGCTGCTCTGCTCTGCTGTTGTTGACCCTAAGGATTTGTTGTTGCAGATAGAGGACAAAATGCTTTGATATTTACAAATGGGGGGAAAAATCTACAGGTTTGTTCCTGAGTGCCTGTTGTAGGAGAGCTGTATCCCACTGTAAGACAAAATGGGAATTTTCTTGATATATATATACTTGAATCAGGGTAAAAAAAATCGCAACTGATACCTTGATGTTGCAGTCATTGTACAATGGGACAGATCCATCCATACAAGGGCTAGCTTCAGCATGGCCAGCCTGTATCTATAGGGATCTTTGTCTGCTTGAATTATTCAGGCAACTGTTGGCAAGATTCAAGGCTGAGTTTATCTCAATACTGTAAATCCCCTAGAGCTTTAGAAAACACAAGAGACCAAATAATACTGGTTCAACCAGGCATGTTGTCTGTTATGCTAAGGAGATCACTCACTACTCTTTTTTTTTTCTGGTTTTGGAGGTAGAGACTATAATCATTCTGGAAGGAGATGTGGGCAGGCAATAGTTCAAGGTCTCCCAAGCCATGAATTTGCTTTACAGGAACAACCTGCAGTTAAGTAAATTTGGAGAATTGTGGTGGTGAAAGTGTGCTTACGAACCATCCCAAGAGGGAAAGCTCCTGCAAGCTGGGAACTGCCATCAGAAAAATGAAAGATGGTTGCATCTTGCAGGGAAACAGGTTTTGGAAGTAGCTAACCTAAAAGTAAAATAGGAAACACTGACACCACCCTTCAAGGTTGTCCAGGGTGCATTTGCTCTGCAATGAACACCTGACTGTCTATGTGCTCTGCTGGGGGTACTGCCTTCCTGGGCTGCCCCAGGGCTGGGTGATCCTGTGCCATGGCATCTGAGGGATGAGGCTGACAGGGATCCCAGATATTTTCTGGTTTTCTCTACTTGAAGAATGTGTGTGTTTGCCAGCTCTGGGCCTGCAGCTGCTGCAGTGGTTCAGGCAGCCCCTCCCTGACTTCTCTATTAATATGCTATTATTTATATAGAGGATATAAAATAATATAAAAGAGACTGAAAGGGACTTGCATGTCCTTTCTCTTTTAATTTTTTTCTGAAATTCATAGTGTCACAGCTAGCGCATCCAGGCAGGCTGCAGAAGGCTCACATTCCAGTTGGGTTTCTATCAGACAATGGCTTGAGCTGGCACTTCCCATAGTTTGATGGAAATCCCTTAGCAGGTGTTGGGTGTCAAGACTTTATCATGGTACACTTCAGTTGCTGCACAGGCACTTTAGGAGAAATGCCTCAAGTTTTTGGAAATAACTTTAACTTCAGATTAGTAACTGGCTTTATCTAACCTCTGATAAGTGGATATTTGGCTCCAGAATCTATATATTGTGCTCCAAGATAAGGCATTATTTGCAGCCTATAGTTACAGCCCTGATGCTGCAGCTGAGTTTCTGTAGCTATGGTGAAAACAGATCTCTAAGAAGTGGGATGGGGACTCTGCAGCTGCAGCTTTGGGGGAAAAGGGACAGAGCAGGCAGGCTCCAGGCTCTGCTTCCACATGGTTCTTTACTCAGCAAGCAATTAAGTGACAAAGTATTATTTTATTCTTCACAAAAAAAGCATCGAGCTTTCTTCCCTGCAATTATGTTCTGTTTGAGTGAAAACATGACAGTTAAACAAGCTTTGTTAAATCTTTCATAAAACATGTTAGCTGTGGAAAAGGCAGAAGACTTAAGTGTAGAGTTTTCCCTGCAGACTATCTTGCAGAGACCCCTACAAATACCAAGGTCTGCAAATGTATGATTCCTGCATGCAGCTGCTCATTTTTGCACACAGAACAGTGGCTGTTTCAAGAGGGAGAAAAATCTCTCAGACCCTGAATTTTCTTCAATTCAAGCTGAAGTAGTTTTTTTCTCTCATTTCCAAATGGGAGAAAGACTGAGTAAATATAACAGTTTTAAAATCCACTATTTTTCATGGAGGATCAGGTAATTATTTTAAAAATATCTGTACAGAGAAGAGGCAGGATTTTGGGTGCAGCTATAAATTTCTTATATAATACCACTTCTTGGATATAAGTGGTTTGATAAACTACCTCTGGATATGAAACACCTGTATGAGAGCAATCCATGTCTGAGTTTTACAGAGATTTTGGGAAAGGGAAAGGCTGTACATGCTGAAATACTGATGTGACCAAGTTGTATCACAGGTGAGTCAGCTGCATTTCCAGTGTCAGTGGTTTTGACAGTGCTGTTTGGATTTTTGTACTAATTAAGTTTTATGTCTCAAATTTCTATTTGTATTTTTATTATATTAATATCTAAAAGCAAGCTGAGGACTGTGGCTAGCAACCTACACAGTACCTTTCACAAATCTAATCTAAATGCCTTAGAAAAAAGGTACTAATTCATGTTTAATGAGCTAACTGACAGAAAATTCTCTGTCCACCTTATTTATGATCGTAGGTGCCTCCTTTAGCTGGCTTTCAAGTCCTGAATATGGTGGATTTTTGCTGCTTAATATAAAGCAATTCCTCTGCAGGACAACAAATGTGCTTCCAAAGCAGGAATAAGTATTTGACTTCTGTTCTTCACTACCCTGTGCTGATGCTGCTGGGAGGTGTGTTGTTTCTTTGTTGAGCCTGACAGTATTGGTGCAATCAGTAATGAGATGTCTCCAATGAGACTTGTGGCATTTCATAATAGCAAATAACATCACTAACTTCATTCTGTGCAGAATAACTGATGTGAAGCAATGCAGATTTTGGTGCATCTCCTTGTTTAACAAGGACTAGAATTTGTGCAGCACATATTTGGTGTGGAAAGACAATTTAAGAGGCATAGTTCCTCCCATTTACAAATCAAACCCCGCTAATAAACAGCCAGTCAAATCATAGGGAACTGAGGGAGTTGCTTTGTATTGCATAGGCTTTTTTTTTGCTGGCTAGTGGGTGTTTTGAGGCAGCAGCTACATTTTCCTGTCTCTGCCTGACAGTCTGAACAGAGCTCAGTGGACTGTTGGCTTCAACTTCTCACAGAGTATTACAAAAGGAGCATAGAAGAGGCTTGTATAAAAGCAATCATCTCTTCTTTTACTTTTGCCCTTTGTTACTGTACTTTTAGTATATTTGAGGCCATGATCAGAACTCGCGCTGTGTAACCATAACTAGGCTGCATATTTGGTGTATGGAGAGGGATGGAATAGTGTATGCCATATAGAAGCAACTTTCAGCTCCTGACTTGGGTTTAAAACTCTTTGAACTTGCAGTAGGGAAAAGGTGCTGCTGCAGAGAGAGCTTAGACCCATGTTTCAGCTAGCTCTGTGCAGGTAATTAGAGATCAGCATCACAAAATGAGAGAACAGAATTGTAGACTGAGAAGGAACAGGATTCTGATCATAATTATCCTTAATAAAGGTCAGGGTCCCTTGGGGCAGGTTTTGGGTACTGCAAAGTAAAAGGGCATTTCCTGTCCCACCTTTGTCCCACCGTTTGTGAAGCACAGCCTGGGTTGACTGCCCCTTGCTGGCATCTCTGAGAGCTTAGGCAATGACCTGCCCCGGGGACACGCTGGTGCTTCTAGGATTTCCACTTTGCACTGCTATCTTCTGTGACTCAGTATGGAGCTGTGGATTGTCTGATTCATTCTCTGAAGTGGGAGTTGAGTGGTCTGGGGTTAATGTTTGACAATGCCCACCTCCTGCTTTTCTGAGCTTTTTTTTTCACACAAGTTATTTGTTACCTTGTGATTTTGTATATCAGTTCATGTGAGTGATATTACAGTGATATGAAAAGTGAAGCCAATAAAGAGAAGGCCATGTCACAGAGTCACAGGACAGTGCCCTGTTTGCTCAGGTTTTTAAGCTTTTGAGGGTAAGAACTATCCCTCTGCATAGGTCTGAGAGAATCCTGAGAGGGTGGTATCCAATGTTGAGTGGAGCCTTTAGGGACTGATGACTCTTGCTAAAACAGAGGCACAAGCATTTAGCAGTTAGAGGCCCTTCAGGGACATATAAAATACTTGTGTTTGGGTAACAGCAATAGCATCTTTCTTAACAAGAGATTTGAGTGAGGAGGGGAAAAAGGTATGAAGTGCACACACAGAGCCAGGACATACCCCCTGGGGACAAGGCTGGTAAGATCCCCAGAAACAACACTGCTGGGTGGTATTTGCCAGCCTTGCCATCTCCCCTGTGCCCTGATAAGGGCAGTGAGTCCAGACACCACTGTCTTGGCTTTACATATTGTGATATAAAGTTGCACCTGAAATCATTAGTCGTGTAAATAGACATTAGCCAAAAGCACAAGGGAAATTCTCATGTCTGCAGCAATTAAAAAAACAAGATACTTCCTTAATTGTAGCTGCATGTTTGATATTGACTCAAAGTACTGTGAGCACACAGAGTACAGGGGTGTTGACACGCCTGCCTCCTTGACAGAAACTCCATGTTATTTTATATTTGTACCTGTTCTACCATTTGATACCTGCTCTAAAGGCTGCATCACATAATGATCTCAATAGGGTGGCAATGAAAAGGAGTCAGAGAACTGAAAAATAACCATTGAAAGGTGAAAGCCTAAGTCCTGTTGGCAGAACTGTAGATGGCAGTTTGCATTACATGTCCTTCCTCTTCTCTGTGATGTGCCTGAATAAAGGGCCATAGTTGTGCCAGATTTTCTGATCTCTTAGGCCTGATTTGCATGGTATGTGGAAACATTAAAAACTGCAAACCACACAGGGGTGGAGTGCCCCAACAAGTATGAGTTGGAGTTATTCCTTGATTTCTCATCCTGTAGGTGGTTTTGCTGCACAAGTGGATGGTTTTTCTTTGCAGCTAAATTATGCTAGGAGTGGAGAGGAGTATTCAAGAAAAGGCCGAGATTCTCAGGTGATATTATTCCAACAGCTCAGGCTATTTAAAAAAAGACACTGCAACAAATTGCACAAAAAGGAGACTATGATACCTTGCAAAACCCCTAATGATAAAAAGGAGATAAATCTGTTCCTGGAAATACTTGTGAAAAATTTCTAGCATTCATCTTGTCAAAGTAATGACCTTGTGCCCTACCCACTAGGAAAAACCCCTTCCCTCAACTTTTGGACAATACTTTCCTTAACTGAATTAAGCTAGTACTGAGTAGCTCACAAGAACTGAGGAGAGCTGAATGCCATCAGGGATGCCTAAATTGAGGCCATGTTCTCAAAGGTTGAAAAGTGACAGTGTGGCTATTGGTGAAGATGTTTGCTGTGCCCCAAATTTAAAATGATAATTTTGAAAGCTTTTTTAGTTACAAAATCATTCTCGAATCAGCTGAATGAAAAGTTGCCAATTGAGAGGCAGCATCAGTGGTTTCTAGCCCAGGTCAGATGCACAGCCAGTATCTGGAGCAGACAGCTGTGCACAACGGGAACCCTTGCTCCTTATCAAATCAAAGGAGGGGGAAAAGTGGCACCACATATTGGTAAGTGGGATCACACCTGACAAAGTCTTTATCAACTGTATTGCAAGTTATTTTAGGAGCTCTGAATTTCAGTGTTAAGGGTACTGGGCATTTTAGGGCCTGTAGTACCTATGCTGGAGGGTGAAGAGGCTGTCTGCATCTGGCCCTTGGTTGGATTTTGATTTTTTTGGAACTGGTCTGCAATGATGCTGGGTCATCAGGAAGAGAGTCCTGCTAACTATTACTGCTGTGATCTCCCATTTAAGACCTGCATGCAGCTTTGAAACAGCTATATGAAGACATCACTATTCTGGTCTCCTTTTGGTTTGAGACATCACAGAAGAAAATTAAATAAGGAGATACTATAAAAACTGCTTTACAGATTATCCCCCAGCTATTATGAGGGTGAGGTGGTACAGATGAAATGCACAGAGCATTTCCAAATCCATTAGCAGGGGCTGTGCTTAGAAGCCCTGTGTCTGATGGAAATTTGTGGGCAGGTGTCTATATATTGATAAAAATGCATACTCCAAACAGTGCTCACCAAGCTGAGGCTGGAACAGTAATGGGGGAGCTGTGCAAAGGACTAAGTATTCTCCACAACCACATACAGAGAAAAAGACGAGGCTGGGCAAATCAGAAGTATTGACAATCCAAATTAACAAGACGTGATCATTTCAAAAGTGCTTATAGAAGGAATTAAGCCTGTAATATAAAATGGAAGAAGGTATTAAAATTATTTTATGGGCAATATTAACTTCAAAGCAAGTTATTTGTAGAAAATTGGGTTCAGGGCACTGGGGAGGCTATTAAGATATATTTTGGAAAGGACAATGAAAGATTACTGTAGGCATTGCTGTGTGCAGTTGTAAAGCACAAAACACTCCCTCATGCATGTGACCAAGCTGCTGAGGCTTGGAAGCTTGCCTAGAGATGAAATTTGTATTATGGACACTGCTGAGAAAATTCTGTATAAATTTGTTTCTGTTGAAGTAAAAAAAAAATATATATATAGGCATCTGCTGACATATGAACATAAAAATGTCACCCTCAGGATTTCAGATTCAATTTAAATGAATAAACTGGTTGTGGATTAAGTAAACCAATAGAGCATATCCATATGGGATACCAAGAAGTGTAGTTGCCAAAATAAAAAAAAAATTCTTTCCATTTTCTAATGCGACAGCTGAGGAAGAAAGCAAACTGACTATCATGGTTTTTAACTATAGTTGTGCAGGCATAACTGTTTGAATGGTTTATACAGAATTTTATCACAAAGGGAAATGAAAATATCTGTCTGAGCTGCGTGGGAAACTGTAAGAATGCACATGAGAAGAGATTTATTTGATCCGTAGGGAAGAAATCAAGCCATGTAAATTCCAGTCTCACCATACTCTAGGTAAAGGTGAGAAAGGGATGCATGCAAAGAGACATCTCTTTGTGTGATGCCTTCAAACCATTGGAAAGAGCCCATGTCACAGCAGTGGGGGGGGTCTAGGTACAAGATTCTGTAAACCACATTTGATTTCATTAAGTAAAACTAAGTGAAATGTGTGGTTGAAGTTTTGATAAGGTATCAGTGATGGCACTACAGGTCAGGTCAGTCTGGTGCATATTTGTAATGTCCTTTCTACTTGATGTCAAAATCAAACATTGCAGAGCTCTTGGGTGGTGTCAGCTAATACAGTAGCAGGGGACTACACTTGTAGCAAGACTATGGTGGTCTGAAGTTTTGAGCTTAATGGGAGTATGTGAATAGGAGCTTCATGGTGTTAGTTCTTAAATACGTTGTCTTGTCATGCCAGTAAGTGCAATCCACAAGACTGGGAAGGACTGTTAGGTCTTCCACCCTCTTTCTGTCAGGTATTCCACCCTCTTTCCTGGGCCATGGCTGCAAATGTTAAACCTGAACCTGCTGGGAGAGCTCAGAGGGTTTCCCCAGTAGACATCTACATCTGCATGAGCTCCCTGGAAGAGTGTTAGGTCAGCCAAGCTCTCAAAATGTTTCTTTACCTCTGTTTTCCAAAAGGCTGCACATGGCTATTTCAGATGTGAACGTCTTGAGCTAGGAGAGATAGATGTCAACTCTGTCATCCACATTAGGTGAATCATGACCTAGAAAATTGTGCGACATGTAACTTAGCTCCCTTCTCAGAGGAAAGAGGAGAGAAAATAGAAGAGATTTGTTAGCAGGTTCAAGTTCCTTCTTTTATGTTAGAGTTGGCCTAGGTGTGGCTGTCTTAATTTTGACCTTTTTGGTTATGTTTGTGGGTAAGAGGGGAAATAGATTCATTTAAGATTGGCTTAAGCTGATGAGATAGGTGAAGTAAAATGAAAGAGAGCCTATGTGTCTGCAAAAAATGATAGGTTTGGACACTACTACTTTGTGTACTTTCTGCATAATTACAAATATTCCCACTGTAAAAGCAATCATGGGTTTGAAAGAAGATATAAGTGTTGAAGGAATTACAGCATGGGGAACAGAGGTAACAGATCTTTGCCATGTTTGCTTCCTGGTGCTTAAGTCAGGACAGAAAGTCAGGGGATAAAAAAGCCAGAGTATTTAAGACTGTTGAGTCAGGGAGTCAGAAATGTGCCCAAAGTAGCATCATGACTACATAGCGCACTCATCCATGGATGCTCAGCATCCAGGCCTGTAAGGTGCTGTCAACTTGTGCTGGAATTCGGTGCACTGAGTTTCCTGCAGGGGATGAGAGGGCTTCGTGCTGCTGAGAGGAGTAAGGTGCCACAGTGTAGGCAAGTACATCACCTGTTCTAACACATAGCTGCCTCTGAATGGAGGAGGCAAGTGTCCTGGTGGCCATGTGGCTGTTGTGGGGCTTGGGACAGATGCTGCTGTGGGTGCTGGAGGGTGGGGCCAAAGAGGAGGACAGGACTGTGGTGGTCTCTCTGACCACGGTCATCTTCCCCTGCAACTCACGTCCTGCAGTTGCATGACAGATGCCTGGTTCTCTCTTTGCTGTACATTTAGAAATGGAGATGTGAAGCTGAGGATTTCTCCCCTTGTTTACTTTCAAAGGATAGTAAACAGCAGGGAGCAATAGAGCTTTGTGACTCTTTGAAGAGAAAAAGATGAGAGGGGGAATGGCAGAGGTCTGCAAAACCCAGAGTGGCCTGGAGAGGGGGTGGACATCGTGTTCACCACCTTTTTCAATACAAGGACTCCAGGCCAACTAACTGCACTAAAAGACAGTGTCAAAATAAAAGAATGTTTGGTTTAGGCCAGGTTTAGGCATCAGGCTTAGGCAAGCTGTTGAACAGATGGCACTGTGGAGCTGTGGTTGCTAGAGGTGCTGGGGTGAAGTGCTTTGCTTTTTCTTCTTTCCCCTCCTAATTCATCTGCTGCAGACCAAGATAATCCAACTCTTGAGGGGCTTGGAATTTCTCAGGAGTGTCCCCTGACATCATTTCCCAGCAGATATTCTTCTTGCTATAACTACTGCTATCTCTGCTAACTAATTCAGAGAAAATGGAAGGCTGGACCTCCAGGTGATCTCATGCCTGAACAACTAGCACAAGCTTTTGCTGGAGAGGATGGCCCAGGCTTATGCTTTGCCCAGTCTATGTCAGGGCAGAGATGGGCTACAGCCTCCCCAGTATGCTCCAGGCTCTGCACTAGTTTCTGTTAGGCAGCATAAGATGTTATATCTGTGTGCCTGTCCAGAAAGCAAAGAGAAAGTGTCCATCAAACTTTTATGACAGGTTGTAGTTCATTTACATGAGAACTTCTTCCTTTTCAGTGCATGGAAAATGTTTTTATAGTAGCTCTGCAGAATGTGTCTTCTAATCCTTTTACATCAATAACCATCACTTCAGGACTGAATTTATTTATCTGTTGATTGTTAATTTAAAAAATATTTGCTTTTAAAATCTACTCTATTTGGGAAACTTTTCCTCTGTGCTCTGAATGGAGTAGTTTTACCTTGAATTTGTTCTGGTGTATCAACATTGCATAGTCCTGCACTAAGTAGCAACGGCTGAACTGCTTCATCCATTCAATGCTGTAGTTATTTATCTTCTGCAAAATGCTTCTACAGCAAGAAACTGTGAACAAGTGTTTCCTGCTCATTTGTGCAATTCCATTAATGATTTTAGAGGCCATAATGTCTTTCCCAAGTATCAGTGTCCTAATTTTTGTAGCTGTAACATGTCTGGAAGCTACTCCATATGCTTAGTCACCTCAGCCACGCTCCTCTGTCCCCTGCTACTTTCCATTGTCTTCTTTTGGGAGGACTGCACAGAATATTAGACAGCAAAGAATATTAAAATGGGTTGTATAGAGTGGCATGATACTTTTTTGTCATAAAGTGAAGAAATGATGGATGCTTCATCCACAAAAGGGATTCTTAGACTTTACCACTGCATAAATAGAATGTCCTTGTAATGAAATCCCAAAGTAAATTTTCACAATAAACTGCTCCATTTGTTTCTTTCCCCTTTCCTTCTGAAGCATATGAGAACCTCTGCCAGCTTTGCATCTGCATTTTCCTCATTGTCTGCTTCCCCCTTTCTGTCCAGCAATGTGCTTTACCCAGACTGTGCCTTCTCCTCAGCATTTCAACATGCTCAAATTACATTACTGAAATCCTCCCTTGCAAGCATAATTGCATTGTTTAAACTAATGATGATAACCATATAATAAATGCTAGCCTCACCTCTTGGCTACTCTCCTCTAAACTCTCTAATCAGCTTGCCTTGTCAGGCATTGAGGAAATATTAGTGGGTAAACACTTATGAATCACAGTAGTTTCTAGAAGTCACCTGTCTGGGAAGCAGGAAAGTGCCCAGGCTCACAAGGAGGTCTCTCTGATCAGCATTGTATTGCTGTATGGGGTTCCAGACAGACCTGCTTTTGTCCCCCCTGCCCTGAAACACGACAAAGTTTTCCAGTTTAACCATTGGGTAGCTGTTTCGAAAAGAAAAAAAAGAAAGTTAGTGTCGTTATTGAGTTGTTAGTGTCAATTAATACCAACCCAAATCCCCCTGTTGGAGGACAGCAGAAGCCCCAGTGTGGATTTCTAATAGAGTCAATCATTATCTCTCTGCAAAGTCTATTTGTGCTATAAAAAACCACCCTGATGTTTCTGTGAGTGAATATTAATCCTCAGATATTGGCAGAATGGAAGCCTGGTATCAACACACCTTTCCTGTCCTCCTTGCAGCCAGCAGACCATCGCTGCAGTCACTGCTTTTCAGTTTGCAGCCTCCTCTGTCCTCCTCTAGGGCACAGAAGTGTCCCTCACTTCACTTTCATTTATTTCACTTCCAAACTTAAACAAACCAAATCAAATTACTGTCATGGTAATTCTGAGCATGTGTCTCTACACAGAGATTAATACAGTTGAATTTACCCACTTTAAAAGTTAATTCACTGTAACTCCCCTGGGTCCCCTGTGCAGCAGAGACATCAGTGGTCTCCCACAGAGCCAAGAGACTGTTGTCTTCCAAGGAATTAGAAAAAATAAAAATACCCAGGGTGAGATTAATGTCACTTAATCTTATAAAGCCCCTTTCCAGTCCTGCTGAGCAGTGTGGCACACCTTGGCTGGCCTCCTCTGGACAGGGACATCAGGAAGCAGCCTGGAGTGCTGAATTGAGGGCAGCTGGACTCTGATGGATGTCTGGCACCACGTGAGATGATTCTCTCTCCTTGAGATAAGTCAGTATCCTAAATGTGAAGGAAGTTATTAGCTAGTTCACACCCTCTGTATTTGGTCAGGAGCTTAATGTTTGGTTAGTCAGTTTGTTAATTAGGTTAAGAAAGACATTGCCTAAAATATGCCTGTGCTTTGTCCCTTGTGTATTGCTCCAAGGACTAAAGGAAATATGGCATTTGCTGTGTCTCTGTGACACTGCAGTACATCATTTGCTGTATGAATAATTTGAAAATATTATACTGAGCTTGCAAATGCCTCAGGGAAATAAACAGCTAGAATCATTCCCATATTTCAGGTGCATAAGCTCTAGTTCAGAGAGGATGTATGACTTGTATGGTCATAGTAACATCAGCATCGCTACAGGGAGCAGATTTCATCCTCTGCCCATGCTGCAAATCCTGATGTACCTGCACACACTCTTACCAGTTGCAGAATATAGGATCGTAGGTCAGGATCACAGAACTGAGCTTGGAAGGACCCCTGGGCAGTCTGTAGTCCAGCCTCCTGCTCAGAGGGGGGTGAGTCAGGACTGCAGACCAGGTTGCTCAGGGCTTGGTCCAAAAGGGTTTTGAAAACTTGCAAGGAGAGAGACTGCACAACCTCTGTGAGCAGCTTGTTCTAAGCTGGACTGTCCTCCCTGTGAAAACAATATTTTTTGGTATGTTCAGGACATAAAGGGAGCAATATCCCTGAATCCTGGAGGCAGCTAAATTCCTTTTCTGTGCCTATCCCCTGCCCCAGTTCTGGTATCTTGACCAAACTTCCATTGATTTCATTAGGATATTTGTAGACTGGGGAGAGTAGTTTGACTGGTAAGCGAGGAGAGAGGGTCTGCGGGTGCGGAGAAGCAGCAGAAATTGTATTAGTGCAACAAATACCTGAAATACGTGAAAGGAAATGCATACCCCGTTTCGGCATCGTCATACTCCAGAACATCAGACTATTGTGTTTCTGAAGCTGGTTTATGAGCCAAAATGTGGACCGAACTATAAGCTGGTTCCATCAGACTGCAGCAACAGGGAGAACCCACTTGTGGCAGGAGAAAGATCAAATGTCTGCAGAGAAGTGCTATGAGCCAAACCCACAGAGTTCTGCAAGGCTTCATTAAGCAGCTAACTAAACTTGTACACTTCAGTGCTTTGGGAAACCTTATCTAGTGTAAGAGTCATGAATACAACAAAGTGTTTAAACAGCCTCACCCTGCTGTGGCGGATATCTTGGTGGGTTAATCATAAACACAAGCAGAATCTCTGTGGCTTCCAGGAGAAGAAGAGTAGTGTGTCTTGCAGCTGCTGGATGAGTTGCTGAAGGCCATCTTGACACCGGAAAACACAGAAGTGTAGGAGATGGAGGGAAAAAAACCAAGGTAATGTGGTTTGTTTTTTTGTTTTGTTTTTTGGGTTTTTTTCCAACAGTGGAAACGTAAGAAAAATGAGCTTTAGAAATACCTAAAGACTTTTTACATTTTTACACTGAGGTACTTGCATGAGGGTTGCATTTATGTCAGCAAGTTTTGAGTTTATTACTTTTATACCTTAGAAGTCTTTAAGGGAAGATAATTAATTCTTCTGAACTGCAAATAGGAGATGACAGTCTTGGCAAGCATATTTTCTCGTTTCTTTAGAGTTTTTTCTCCTGTCCACTGTTTTTTAAAAGTTTGTGTCTTTGGGGTGACACACACTTTGTGTGCATCAACCCAGCAGGGCCAGTAAGGGAACAGAAATCACTTGGAATGCCCTGGTCTGGGGCTTGAATGTAGAAGAGCAGTTTCTATGGCTGCATCAATTAGTCTAACTTATATCTCTCCCTGTAATTTTGTGATATTGCCTTGAATGAGGATGTAAAAAGAGCATGCCATGTTTTGTAGGTAAGATGTATGTGTGCTCCACTTCGCCCAGTGAGAACTTCTTTTGATTTCAATAGGAAACATGTAAGGGCAAAATTTGACACTTAAATCTTTTAACGCTTAGATGCAACAGCTGGAAATAATCTTGTTTTCCTGAAATCAATTAAAATTCATGATCTGAGGATTAACTTTAATTTGTGAAGTGCTTGTTTTTCATAAGGAAAGGATACCCTTTTTCTTGTCTAAAAGACAACAGAGGAATATATGGGTGTTTGAGTCTATGAGTTTATACAAATATGCACACGTATATCCATGTTTATTTGTATGTTGCTGTATTTTTGTTTATAGTAAGATTATTTAAATAGGTTGTCCTGCTTGTGGTGTATTTTCTTGTTTCTGCCTTCTTTTGCAGCAGAGCTGAATGTCAGATTAGGAAACAAATTTTGCCCTGACTATGGTAGACCAAACCCATAACTTTTTCATGGATTTTGTATCATCTCTACAGACTCTGAGATGTGGAACTGAGACTAAGGCTTGGCCAAAGTGTTTAGAAGATTTGTCGGAGAATTTACTATAAATTAGTATATACAAATAGTAAATAAATGGTAGTGGTTAAATAAGTTTAATGTAGTGACAAATTTTAATTTGTGTCTGCCCTAAGTTGTAGGACAACTGCACAAGGTTTCGTGTGTGAGGAGAAAGCTGTGTTTCGTTTCAATAGCTTGCTTCCTTCATTGAAACAATCTAAGAAAAGGTACCTTAAACTAATCTAGCATTAGATTAACTTTTCTGTTCTCTGCTGAAATGGATATGTTCTGCTGAGAGAGCCATACAGTTTTGGAATCTGAGTCATTTAGTGTTCTGTGGGTCTGGTCCTGCAGACAATAGAAATCTTCTCTATCAGATGCCTGGGGTGCAGAAATCTTCTCCATCAGATTAGTCTGTGCACTAGAGAGTTCCCAGGCTCAGGTTTTTAAAATTGACTCTAAACAGTTTATTAGCTTTGGTAAGTGGCAATAGTTTGTTTTTCATGGATTAGATAAATCTCATTTCAATTGATGTAGTTGATTTTTAAGAAACCATTGTAGCAGTGTGAAGTGTTATAAAAAAGCAGTGCTAATGCTCTTGGGAATTTTGAGTGGTTCACAGAAAAATGTGAAATGCCACAATGACATGAGTCCAGTCTAAAAAACATTAATACTAACTTCTTGTGGGTCCTTTGCTTAGATTGCTCTTTCTGACATCAGTATGGTTTTTTTTCCTTTGAGAATGCTGAAGTATTTAGTATTTCATTTACTCCATTCTCATTTTCTTAGGTACTGCTATTTTAAATTCAGAAGTGAACCTGGTTTCTATGGGTAGTAAAGAAATAACAGCTGACATTCTACTTACCAATTCTGATGTCCTTAATTCATAATTAGTTGTGTGCTGGGACACAAGTTTTGCTTGCTGGGAAAGGCAAAATCCAGCCTGAGGTTTATATGACCTGTCTGTGTAGAAGTAGCTTCTGTTGTTCAGCTTGTAAACACAGTGAGAAACCTACTGCTGCTGGTTTTGCACTTGCAGTGTGGTGGCTTATGAGGCCCAGAGAGTGCTTTCCCCTGAGAAAAAAAAAACCCAACAAAACATCAGCGGTACTCTAAAGTATTCTGAGCAAGTACCTGCAGACCTTTTTTCCCTTAAGGATGCATTAATTGCAGCTTTTTCCTCTTAAATGCCTTGAATTCTTTTTCCTGGCATTTTCTTCAGTCAGGGTGATGTACAGACACTGGAGAAAAAGCCAGTGCCTCCAGCAGGTGATCTGGGATGTCCAGGGGTAGCAGGGCTCTGCTTTCACTCTCTCCATATGGAGAAAGCTGCCTGGGAGAAAGGGATTTCCTCCCATCCGATTTCCCTTCAAGAATGCAGGAAATCATTTATGATCTGCTGTGATCAGCAGCAGATCACTTGCTGCACACACAGTGTCAGTGAAGCACTGGGACATCCCCTGACAACAGTGAAACTGCTGTTCTTTGAGTCAAGACATTCTTCTTCCTGACTTCTTGTTACTTCTTTATTGCTTTTTAAAAAATTATTATTTAATTGCCCTTTTATTGCTGGTGTAAAAGCTCTGGGAGGCTGGCATTCAGGTCTTGCTCCTAAAGCTGCTAACAGTATCCCTAAGTAACTTCACCTGACTAAAATGAACTGCATGGATAGAGAAGATGACTGATGGTGAGGTCTTCCTATGGGACTTGTTCAATATGCATTGACTCCTGCGTGTAACACCAGCCTTAGGTCCTGCCTGCAGTGCTCACGTGCTGTGTACACCTTGGGAAAGTTTTGCTAAATTTGTTCGGATGCAGCTTTTCCCCACCATCCCTTTCTGTTACATTTTATGTTACTCGTACCAATGTTTTCTTCTCCCTTAAGCCATTTTATTGCAAGCCTATCACATAAATACATTCAATGGGGACCAGAACTGTAGGTATCTCAATTTCTGAAGAAAGCTTGCTGCTCACAGGGCACAACTCAGCCCTTTCTATGCTCAAAGGATGTCCATAATGACCCATCAGGGCTTCGAAGAGGCACCACCAGGTGGCATTTGAAGACCAGAGCATTGGTGGCACAGGAAGGCTTTTCAATGTCACTTCTGTATCAGGACAGGGTGATGGATATTCTCGCTTCAGAGTGGAGAGATTTGCTGACTCCAGCCATGAGCAGAAAAGAACAGACACCGCTGTCTCCCCTTCACTGACTCAGAGAAGTGCTGACATCACATTACTTGTTTAGAGCCACAAGGTAGAGCTGAACTTGTCTTCACGAAAAGATGAGCAT
Source organism: Megaceryle torquata (assembly GCA_024611175.1). Taxonomy (NCBI): domain Eukaryota; kingdom Metazoa; phylum Chordata; class Aves; order Coraciiformes; family Cerylidae; genus Megaceryle; species Megaceryle torquata. The sequence goes on along the minus strand of JANIJG010000555.1, from coordinate 4,134 downwards.
TGCTCCATATGGGGATCGGCCAAGGGCAGGGAAACTTTTACCTTCAAATTTCATTCATATTTTACTGGGGCTATGTAAAAAGAAGAAGAGCAAACAAACATAAAGTAAGGTACAGATTAGTATATGAAGAAAGATTGTTGAAGGAATGACTAATATGCCCCCTTCTGTATTAACATACAGAGAAATAATTAATCTTCTTTTTAAAGAGTCACAGAATCATAGATTGGTTTAGGTTGGAAGGGACTTTTGGAAATCACCTAGCCCAGCCTCCCTGCCATGGCCAGGGACATTTTTCACTAGATCACGTTGCTCAAAGCCCCATCCAGCCTGACCTTGAACACTGCCCATGATGGGGCATCTACAGTTTTGCTGGGCAACCTGTTCCAGTGTCTCACCACCCTCATTGTAAAAGATTTCTTCCTTATGTCCAATCTAAACTTACCCTCTTTTAGTTTAAAATGGTTGCTCCTTGTCCTGTAACTATGGGCCCTGATAAAAAGTGTTTCTCTGTCTTTTTTTAAGTGTCCCTTACATATTGAAAGGTCTCCCTGGAGCCTTCAATTATGCAGGCTGAACAACTCCAACTCTCTCAGCTTTTTTCAATAGGAGAGGTGTTCCAGCCCTCTGATCATTCTTGTGACCTTACTCTGGACCCACTCCAACAGGTTCATGTCTTTCTTGTGCTGGGACCCCAGAGCTGGACACAGTGTTGGCGGGGGACTCCAGGTGGGGGTCTCATGAGAGTGCAGTAGCAGGGAAGAATCACCTGATGTCCATGCTTCTTTTAATGCAGCCCATGACACAATTGGCTTTCCAAGCTGCAGGCACACATTACCAGTTCATGTCTAATTTTTCATACTCCAGTATCCCTAAGTCTTTCTCTGCAGGGCTGCTCTCAGTCTTTTCATTCCCCAGTCATTGCCCAACTCAGGTGTAGGACCTTGCACTTGGTCTTGTAGAACCTCATGAAATTTGCATGGGACCACTCCTTAAAGCCTGTCAAAGTCCCTGTGGATGGCATTCCTTGCCTCAAGTGAATCAACTGCACTGCTCAGCTTGGTGTTTTCTGCAGACTTGCTGAGGGCATTCATATTACTCAAGGAAGAAAGCAATGCACCACTGAAGTAATTTTCTGCATCCACTATTTAATAAACATTTCTTCCCTAGCACAATTGATTTGCTTTTCCCTGTGCTGCAGTCCCTAACAGAGCTGCTGAGCTGTGGTGAATAGGACTATTGTTCCCAGTTTGAAAGAAAAGCCATCCACTACATTCACCATTGCTGGGGATGAGGAAGGGAGGGTCCCACTGCATATTAGCAGGCAGGGTCCTCCTAGCAGACCAGTGGAGACAGGATCTTCCAGTAACAGCAAAGGTTTATCAGGTATGATGTGAATTGCTTTCAGGATGAATACTTCCCTCAGTGACAACAAGCAGCCCGGATGCTATATAATACCTAAAATTACTCACCTGGCCACCTGTTGCCTTTCTACTGTGATAAGCCCTTTGCAGAAGACACTTCCTTTTTATTTAATTATTTATTTATTTATAATTTTTTATTAATTTTAAATGTATTATTCAAGTAATGCAGGAGTAATATCTATCTGATGATCACTAGAAATCCTTTCTTCTGAGAATTCAGAGCGCTTTGCAAGGGCAATCATAAACTAATTTTTAAAGATGGTAAAATAAGGAACAGAGAAGTTGATGGTCCTACAGAAGTGAGGTGTCCTACAGAGGTGAGGCTATAAGTCATAGCTCACATTTCCTATCTGCTTGCCCAAAAGGTAGGATTATTTGGGACATAGTTCAGGCATGTGAAAAAAGGTGAGAAGTGAAAGCTGATTTTGGCTTTAGAAAGGATTACTTGTTTTTGTTACAAGCAATGCATTACAGCAAATCTCTCTCTTATTTTCTATAATTCCCTGCCACCAGCAAATCCCCAGTAGGAATGAACATTAGCTGGAGCAGTGAGACACTCTCAGAGAGGCAATACAGCTGTTTGCTCTCGATAGAAAGACCATCTTACAACATCCAACAGCCTTCTTGGAGGAAGCCACAATGTGCAGTAGAATTTTGGACCCCTTTGCCTTCATCAGGGACACACCAAAGCCTGGCAGTTTTCCATCTGTGGAGTCCATTGTAAGGGATGTGCCTTTTTTGGCCACTTCTACCAGGGCATCATTTCTGGCAGTGCTGGCTAAACCCATTGTTTTAGAGCTAACCAAAGCCCTGAGCTTTATAAAGTCTGTGCTTTATAAAATACACATAATATCCGCATCATCTCCTCCAGTGACAATAAGAGTAAAGAGCTATCAGGAAAAATACACTTTACTTCAATTTTGATATTTGCAAAAATCTAAAAAAAATAAATCCCAGAAAACAAGACATTCAGGGTGACTTTCACATGAAAATAAAGTAGGAAATACAGATCAACATTGAAAAAGACAGTTAGGTCAGATGTTTAGGTGGTGTCAACTGGCACAGTCCCTCTGAGTTACTCCACTTACACCAGCTGGATCCAGCTCAGTTACCTGGCCAGCACTTTCATCAGAAAGCATGAGAGGATAAAGACATAAATACCCCATATAGTGTCAATATAGGGTTTATTGGAGTGTGATTTGTTGACGCACATCTAGATGCCAGTGACAGGTTCATCTTGCCTAACTTCAGACATCTAGAGGTAGGTTGCTACATCCCAGCCAGGCATCCCAGGTAATCAGTAAAAAGTAGATATCAGAAATGCATCCATATGACTTGGCCACCATCAGTGCCAATTTTTCCCCATCAGCTGGGAGGGGAGTCTAGACACCTGAGACATCTACATTCATCCAGATTAATCCTACCCCCATGTGGCAAGCATGAGCAAGAGGGTGTAAAAACATACAAAAAAAAAAAAAAGATGTATCACTTTCTTAATGAGACAGACAGAGATTTCAAATACAGAGAGAGTGTATAGAGTGTTTTGAGGAGAAAAAAAAAAAGTTTTCTGTAAAATCCAGGGAATTTCCCTTGAGAAGTTTTTATCTGGAGACAGGCTTCTTGCCAGACTATACAGACAGCTATTTTGACCAGCCATTTCCATCTCTGATACTAATAATATTTGTGGCAATTATTGGAGCTTGGATGCTTCCAAACACCATGAGAAATACTGCAGTAACCGTAAGTGCTTGGTTCAACCAAAGGTGCTTATTGTTGACAAAGTGTGAATCATACCCCTGAACAGCAAACTCCTTTCAGTTGCACCCTGTGAAGGCAGGATGCTCTCAGGAACATTGATAAGAAGCAAATACTGAGACATAAATAAGTTTATTTTAGACACTAGTAGTATTCTAGACATTTTCACAGCCTTTATTTGAACAGCTTCCCTCCAGCTCCAGTAAAATGAAGGAGCAATAGTGATGAAAGATGTTATATTGATGGCTATGATAAAAGTGGAGAGAGAAGATGTTTTTCTGGGAAACTTTCAGGCCCTCTCATTTGACAGATACATCTGGCTTTGAATGAAAGGCTGATTTTGAGGAAATTCTGGGTTGGTTGCACCCTTTCTTTTTACAAATTTGGGTTTTCTGCTAGCAAATGGAAACTGAATTGCTGCAGCACCAGTGAAGACCAAATTCCAGTCCAATTTAAAAGTGTTTGACGGCATCAGCATGAAGCATAGGTACTTGTGGCTGGCCATTGCTACCTCCCTGATCAGGTCCTACAGAAGGTCACCTGGTGCTGAGTGGCAGCAGCCCCGTGTCCTGCTTGTAGCCCTTGGAAGCTCCCTGGGATTTGGCTTGGACAACAACCTAATACTCTACAAATAACTGTTCGAGTTGATATTATTTTTTTTCTCTCTCTCATGACTGATTCAAAACTGGAGAAATAAGCAGTTTATTTGGCCTGTCGGGCTACAGGCTATCCAGAGTGAAAATCAAACCACCCTGCAATGACTGCAGTCTGAACTTGGACACAATTACTGTACCTGCTATTTCATAAAGTGTGCAGTTTCAATTTGATATCTATAGAAAGACTGAAGGCAGCATCTGGTCTTCTGGCTTTCCAAAGATCTAAGGTTGTTATGAAGGTAGTCCTCTAAAATCATACTGAAGATGAGTTTGAAAGTTTTGCAGAACAGGAGGATATTATT
>JANIJG010000554.1:40412-52298 GCA_024611175.1 Megaceryle torquata | reverse complement strand
GGAAAGGAAAGGGAAAGGGAAAGGGAAAGGGAAAGGGAAAGGGAAAGGGAAAGGATAAAACCAAACCAAACCAAAAACTTTATGCAGCTTCTGCCCCAGGCCCTTGTTCCTGCCCAGGCTGTGGTGAGGGCTGCTGGCCAAGGGCTTGGATGTGGAGCCCGTCTGCAGTGGCGTCTAGCCTCCCAGTATTTGCTAGCAAAATCCGGAAAGGGAAAGGGATCAAAAATGTAAAGGCTTCTGCTATAACTTCCAGACATGAATACCAAAGTTAGTCTTGCTTATACAGGCATTCACACATCGGTGGATTTTCCATGGGGTCAAGTACAAGACCAAATGAGACCATCAGATAAGCAGCTGCTGTAACTTGTTTGGTGGGACTATAGTCAAGTTTGCATTAAATTTGGTCTACTGCATGCTGCACCTAAGGCAGAACTGGAAAACAGTGTTGCTCACAGAGAAAACTGTGTGCAAGTGGGTTTAGAAGCAAAAAAGCCATTTTCTTGTTAGTAGCTTTTGATGTGAGATTGCCTCCCAACATTACCCATCTCAATATATAGTCTAAAATGTCTTTTTTGTAGTATAATTTCCCCCCATGATTTGAAAGCTCAAATCAAAGTTATCCTTCACTCTCTAGTTTACAGATCTGTCATGAGAAAGATAGTTGTGAATTCCCTACCAACTTTATCATCCTTATCCATAGTGGGTCTTAGCAAAGTTTTCACACAAATGTAATTACTGAAAATTACTATACACCGACCAAAATTATCTATAAAAACCTATGTAATTTAGCAGATAGGGTTAGTAAAAATGGATTTAAATATATAAAAAAAAAAAATATATATATTTTCTAAATTATACATTTTACAGAAGGAATTTTTGTTTTTAAAGAAGTTGGATTTCAATTCAAAACATCATTTTGTTTTGAAATCAAACACACTTCTTCATTTATAAAAGAATCCCCCCATAATCATGCAATATAATCCAGAACATGTATATTTGCACATATGCACACATACATATAAGTTTCAAAGAGGAACACAGAAAAAGTGGGAGAGAAACCACAAAGAAAATGATCTCCTTTTTATTTAAGTCAAAGCTAACCCTGAACAATTTTTCTTTCTGTTTTCTTAGTTCAGATATCAAACCAAAAATAAAAATAGAGGTCAACTATTCACTCCTAACACACACAATATTCTTTACATCCTTCACTAGTGAAAACCCCACAATGAACATCCAGGCTCTGAGGTCTAAATCTTTATCTATGAAACATGGGAAATAGTAAATTTTTGAACCCAAAAGAATAACAACAGAGATTCTCTTCTGTTAATGGTGATCATGTAATTAATTCCCAATCATTAATTACAAGCATTAATTGCCCCACCCTTCATACAGGGCACTGTGGAGTTTTGTGAGACATTTAATGAAGCAAATGCTCAGTTGCCATTAACATTCCTTATCCCACAGTTTCTCTGTCTTCAGAGAGTGAAGCAGAAATACTGACACAGTATTTCTCTTGCCTCCTTGCAAGACCAAGAAACGGAGACAGAGCTCAGGGTTGAGCTGCTTTAGACAACACCCGCAACACAACATTTAGCCATGGGTGCAGGTGTGGGTTGCTCTGAAGCAAGACCTCCACTCTCAGCCATGCCTGCTGGGGTACAGAAGCCAGCCTCAAAAGACTGTGAAGCCCCCAAACATAGAAGCACTGCAAGGAAGAGCAATGCATCTGCATGCATCTTAAAACCCTTGGCATTGCTCTCTCCTGCTGCAAGAACCCAGGATAAATGAGATAGGTACAAACAAGATTTTATTTTGCTCCTCCTTGTCACACTCCAGGAGAACACAGCCATAGCTCCACTGAGAATAAACAACCCCACAGCTAATCTTCCCACTCCTCAGGACAGTTTGTTGAAATTAGTGAAAGGATGCAGACGTTGCACAGACTGCTTGATAAGAGTTATAAGCGCTGGTTTGTTATTATTAAAGAGGGAGCATAACTTTGCTGTCTCTGATGATTTTAAAACACAACATTCTCCCTCACAGCTATCTTCCCTACCTACTCTATTTACATTAAATAAATGCATGACTAAGTGTGGCTATGTGCATATGGAAAGAAAATAAATGGCTTCCAAGATGAGAGTGTTTTGTCTATTGTATACATTTTTTGAGGATGTGGCAATATAAACTCCAAAATCAAAAAAGATAACAACTCAGAAAGCACCGCCAGAGCTCAGAAAAACTCCAGACAGCAAAGCCTGGAGGTATGGGCAGTTTATTTTCCTTGAAATATCAACAGGGATACCAATAAGAAAATATAGGTATCAGTTAACAACGTGCATCTAGGATTACCCAACCTTGCATGCTGAGCTTCATGTAATGAGTGGTGTGGGTAATTTCACCTTGACCCTTCTCAGGTGCCCCAATGCTAGAATTAGGCTGCTAGTTTGTTTATTTATTGAGTTTATTGAGTTAATTTCTTGATTTTAACTCAAATACTAGCTTAAAGGTACCACCGAGCAGTGGGGTATAACCAGTACTGCTTTGAGTGAGAAATCCATGCCTGTTCAGGCACATGCCCCACTGCATCCCACTGCACCTCACTACACCCCATTTCCTAGGGCACTACTGATGCCAACAGCAGCCGTTGCGTGTGGGAGCACTTGGCATGAACTGTTTTCTGCAGTTGTCTGTGGGGTGAGATACATGACATGTATTTAGGCTGCACCTGCTCTGAGGCAGACCCAGAAAGTGCCTTTATATTTTGTATCACCCCAAGCACTGCAGGATCCATGATCGAGGCTCCTCTGAGCCGCAGTAACAGAGATAATGGCCTGTCGTCATCCCTGTCAGCTAGAATACATGTAAGTGGAAAAAATCCTTTGGCTAACATTCATCTGGCACTTGCTGAATGGGCAGGGATGGTAGAAAGATGGAGGGTAGTGACTAACAACAGGGGAAGATAAAAGTAGGATTTTCCATATCTGATTTTACAGACTCTTGATGGCTTTTTTTCTTTCCCATTGACTTGTCAGTGATTTTGCTACATTTTTTTTATACCCTAAAGAGGCAACTCTACATCTGACATTTGTTCTTTGACCCAACAGCACCTAAAAAGGAACTTCGTGCTGTTGATAGAATTATTGTTGAATTAAGCACCAATTCACTACTATCATTTTATTAACTAGGGCTCTGTTTTGGCGGAACTTTGGGCACAGCTGATTCCAATTTAGGTTTAGGCAAATCCAGTACAATTGCAACTTCAGTACAGTTGAAGTCACAAAAATCAATCAGTAACATAAGAGTGAAAATTATATAATGACATAAAGTTTTAAGAGAATGTATCTGAATGGCAAAAGATTTGGAGTGAAAATCAAGCAGAAACTGCCCTCAAAATCCAAAATTTATAGTTAATGAAGTGTGTGTAAATCTCTAACGGCTGTTATTCTTTACAACATATAGAATTACTGAAAAATGCATATCATTCTGTCTAGCAGGAAAAATATTGCAGCTCAGTCTTGGTAACCACACACTTCTGTGTGGTTTTTGCTGCTATGGGAGTGTGCGAGCCAAGCAGCAGGCACTGCACACCTTGATGCAACTCAAACCAGTAACACAGTATATCTTGTTGTGTTGCAAAGGAAATTATTATTTTGTTATTATTTGTTTGCTTTTAGAAAGGTAAACATGAAAGCAGTGTAGTTTGGATTGTACGGGCCAAGTCCTATTAGTATGCTATTTAGAGAGTCTGACTATAGGCTTCTGTATGTACTGGCACCACAGAAATATATGATAGTGTGTGCATGGGCATGTAGATATTTCTACCTATTAGTACATATATACACATAGTGTCTGTATATACACACAGACCCACATGCATCATTATTTCCTTTGGCAATATTAAAACAACTTCTTTGTAATATTAGAAACGTACAATGTGACATGATATTTCCTTTCTGTGCAAAATAAGGTTGTCTTTTTAAATTTTGCTGCACTGCCAGTTACTTGTGAGTGTTGTCATCTCATGGAATGGAACACACGGTGATATACCTTCAGCGTAGCATACTTGCTAACCCTGTCACTTTTGTATGCCATGCAGTCATGTGTTTGCAATCAGAGGTCCATGGAGCTGGTAAGAAAATCACTCTCTTTCCAGCTGTTCTGTCCTTTTACTGGCAACACATTTGGAGAGAAAACTGTAAATAATAAGGAGTTGATGAAGCCTCCATAGCTAGCAAATTTCCAACTTCAAAAGCTTTTCTGTTCCTGAAGTTAATGGTTGACTTCCCTCTGGGTTCACTTTTCATGCTTTTACTATATTCCGTTCTCAACCATTAATAACTGTTGAGGTTTGTGGCTATCGTACAAGGACTCACAAACATGTGACCATTCTTCATGGTTCAGAGATGCAGATTGCAAGTGTGTTTGTAGTAAAAGTCTAAATGAGTGTTTCACAGCAAAGCCCTTTATGTTACAAAACCACTCACAGATTTAGAAGATGCACAAATCTTCTTTTCCATTAATTTCTGGAGATTTATGAATGGTTTTAGGTATTTAATATGAGAATAATACATCCATAATCTGTGAAAATCAGGCCCTTTCAGATATGAATTGCCTCTTTGGCATTTAAGCTCTGGGGCTAAACTTATGGGAGCTGATGAACTTTCTATGTGAATACCTACACTCCACTCAGTGAGATGTGCACATCCATGCCGGTGATGAGGCAGCACCCACCGGCTACGTCTCTTTCTTTGCCACATGCAAAGCAGTCCTTGAGTTTAAAGAAGAAGGTGGGTAGGGAAGAACTCAGAGACTATTTGGGATGGTGTTGAAAGATTGTCCTCTCTAGAAGAGTGGGATTTTGTGACAAGGCATAATATAGCCTACTATTTAAACTCCAGATGCATAGACATCAAACCCATTCACTTCAGGTTCAAAATCAAGTTTCTAATAAATAATATCAGCAATATTTTTAAAACAATGACTATATCCCTTAATAAGAAAGCCACACTTTTTTCTTTTTTCTTTTTTTTTTTTCATTTTTAAACACCACCAACCAATTATTCCACTTCAGAGCTACAGAGTATGAAACATGACTGCATCACAGAATCACAGAACTGCTCAGGCTGGCAGGGACCTCTTGAGATCACAAAGTCTGCCTCTGCAGCTCAAGCAGGATCACCTAGTGCAGGTTGCCCAGGATTGTATCCAGTTGGGTTTTGCACATCTCCAAGGATGTGCACAACCTCTCTGGTCATCCTGTGCCAGTGCTTGGTCACCCCCACAGTAAAAGAGTGTTTCAGCATGTGCCCATTGCCTCTGGTCCTCTCACTGGGCATCACTGAAAAGAGCCTGCCTGCCTCTGTCTTCTTCATTCCCTCTTGTTACGTATTTATACACATCAGTGAGGACCCTCAAACTTTCTCTTCTTCAGGCTGCACAGTCCTAGCTCTCTCAGCCTTTCCTCATACGTGAGGTGCTACAGTCACTTCATCATCCTTCTGGCCCTTTAAAAGTCTCTCTCTAGTATGTCTATGGCTCTCTAGAACTGGGGAGCCCAGAACTGGACCCAGGCCACCCAGCTGTGGCCTCACTAGTGCTGAGCAACGGGAAAGGAAAATCTTCCTGCTGACAACACTCCTCTTAATTCAGTCCTGGATGCTATTGGCCTTCTTTGCCACGAAGGTGCATTGATGACTTGTGGCCAGCTTATTGTCCAGCAGGACCCCATGGTCCTTCTCTGCAAAGCTTCTTTCTAGACAGTTGCTCCCCAGAATACACTGGTACATAACCCCTCTCCGTTGTAGATATATCAGATCAGAAGGAAAATGCCACCTCCTAAGTGTCAGGTAGCAGCTTGCTGCATTCAGTAAAACACATCACCGAGGACAAGGTAGAGAGAGGTACCACATGGAGGTGTGATCTGCCCACGATGAACACGGTGAGCATGATCTTGCTTGTTGATACTAGAAGTTAATAAAAAGTAAACCTATTCTGGAAAATGAACCCTTCCTTTCATCATTGATTGGTCTTTGATGTAGAGCAGCAAAAGGACAAAGAAAAATAAAAATCTCATACTCTGATGTTCTTAAAACAGGCATAACCTTTACAACTGGGATCAGTTGTGATCTAAGACAAGAGTTGGCACTGCAGGCGCAAAATAGGAGAAATGTGGACCCTGAAGTCTTACTACCAAATCATCAAGATAGTTCAGCATTTGAGCTAACATCTCATAAACATTTGCTTCTTTTTCTGTGATAAACAAGTGAACTCCCTTTTGCTTTCTCTTCTCTCTGTTCTTAACAGCATATCTAAGCATATCAAACACCCAGGTATATATGTTCACATTCCTGTTATCCAGCCCAGATCTGAGCATGAAGCCTGTCTCAGCAGTTCTTCAAGAACATCTGCTGAAACTATTTACCCAAATGAGTTTTTTGATTGCTTTTCCTCTCCCTCACATCAGGCTATGTTTACACATAGAATTTCAGCAGTTAATATAGAGACTATACACATTTACAGCTGTAAACCAGTATGGGACAAACAGCGTAACAAATTCTTTCCAGTTTGCTATTTTCTTTCCAATTCTGCCTACAGAATCCTTGCCTCAAAGATGTAACGCCACCCCTTTGCTTATACTCTGCACACATACAAAAGTTAGTAAAATTAATTCAAAAAAATATTTTATCATTGCATTGCTAAAGATAAAACACAGAGTGAGAAAGAAAAGGAGACTGTCAACCCCTAACAGTAATTCACATTTAAAAATAGTTGTTTTCAAGATTTAATGGACAGATGTGGCACAAATCAACTTCCCTTGCATAGGCACCCAACTGACATGCCCCAGGACAGCTGGGACATTGGCACAAGGCTGGTAGATATGAAATAAAAGTATGTGAGACCCAGTCAAAGTGGCCAGCACAAACTTAGATGTGGTGCCCTGAGGACATATAAAACAGCATGTAGACACCTCTGGGTGAAGAGCCAAATTAAGACTAGTCATCTCACATCTGCCTACAGCCAGGCAGTGTGTGCAAGGAACTTAACCCTTCAGGTTCACCAAGTGGTCTTAAGAAAACATCCTTTGGTATCTATCCTGTTACTTAAGCACATTTGAATGATTTAAACTGAAAACACCAAATTATAGGTTGATGTAGGCAGAAATTATCTTTCAATAGTTTCTGCAGTTGCTTTTCACTGTCTATGAAATACTTATAGATTGAATGAGAGAGGTGCCAAACAAATGCCTCTCCTAAACTACTCCACATGTAGGTGAGTGTCAGTTCCCGAGAAATCTAGGTGCTTTATACATGGCGAATCATAATCAAAGGACTGAACTAGAGAAAACTTTCCCCAAATATGTCCTAGCCCTGCAGCTGGGGCAACTGCTTTGTGTATCTGCATCCCTTCTAGTGACAATGACCATTCTAGCAGGTACTGAGATGAAAACTAACAATGCCATGAGATTTCAGTTGCTTCTGACTGGAAAAAAAAAAAAAAAAAAAAAAGACTAATCTCTTCTGAAATTAGTAACTCAGTTTCAGCATTTTTTAAGAGAAATAAATGAAAATATGTAAATTATTCATCATGAAAACTTCAGTTGTTCTCCACATTTTGCTCAATAGCCAAAAACCATAATCCAAAACAAATCAAAGAAAATTGTTCACATAACCCTTTAAAATTTATATCAAATTAAATTAACTTTTGATTAAATTAAATTGGATGCGTCTTCTAAAAATGGAAATGAAACAAAGGAAGCAGAAATTTGACCACAATTAAAGGCAAGCTAGTGGTGGTAGACATGGCTTCCAAAGATGTCTGGGAATCAGATATCTACAAAGTTTTGTATTCAAATCTGTGCCAGAGCAGCAAGCTCTGACATTGATAAGACTCACTTAGGATCCTATCTGTTCAAGACAGTCTTTTAAATACAAAGGTGAGAAAGAACAGAAGCAGAAAGTGGAAGAAACAACCTTACACATTTGGTTGAGGAGGTCATCTTCCCAAAGTTGTCAGTTCCTGTTTATCCTCCCCCAACAAAAAAAGTTACACAAAACAAATAAATAAATAAATAAAGAGGAGGAGGTTTCATGTTGGCTTTTGTGGGGAAAAGCATATGTAACAGAAGATGACAGGATCTGTGTACAATGCTGGCAGCAGACATTGGCAGCTCTGAAGAGGTATATCTCACAGTGGCAAAGCACACGTTTGCACATTACAAACATCCATGAGTGTATCTATTTTACACACAAGGGAAGACGTACTTCAAGACACTCTGACTAAGCTGCCACATCTTTGCACAGCACCATTCATACAACAACCATGACTAAATTTATGTAGCAGTTATTGCTAGACAAGCATGTCCCGCATTCCGCACTTAAGTGACCAAACAGTCCTATGACTCTTAAACATCACTACATTAAGGCAGCTTTCCTGCCGAGCTGCCATTGCATGTGACAAGACAAAAATAAAACCACCAGCCTCTTATAAACTTTAATCACCATATTAACACCCATGAGAAAAGCTTTGGGTGATCCCAATCTTGTTTAAGAGGGTTCAGCTGTAGATACTTACAGGATGTTCTGCCCCTGCTGATTGCTCATTATCCAAATTTAGCTCTCTGAGCAGTCTTTGCCATAGTGTCTGGCGAAGTGGAAGCTGGACCTGTTTTCAAGAGCTTTTGACATTCTCAGGACCTCCACTCTTCCAGGAATGCATGCATTAATGGATCTACACAACTTTCTGCAGGAAGAAATTAAGAGAGTTGTTACTCGACAAGGAAATGAACCCCTGGAATAACAGGTGAATGATGGTTTTGTTCCTTTCTGATATACTCACCAGTTTATTTGGGTTTCATATCCAGCTCAATGGTTTTCAAACCTCCCTAGTAGGTCCCATAGGTCTTGGAAACAATAGGTCCAGTCTTACAAGCTTTTTGAAAGCAAAATCCCTATTGATCTTAATGATGTTCTCCCAGCATTCAGAGAATAAGAAATCAATAATTTGTGGGTTTATAAAACAAAACAAAAACCATCAACCTGATGTAAAAAAGCTCTAAAGTTTCTGAAAAGCTTAGGTTATGAAACTACCCACAAAATAGGAACACACATGCCTGCTGAAACAAGTCAGAGCAAAGCAAAACCAACATGTCTCTTACATACATAAAATCTCTAGAGTGCATCTTGTATAAATTATTTTAACCAGTAATTCAAATTCCTGTTAAGGCTAGGCATACAGTTTCTGAGCTCTGAAAACCTGTAAAAACAAATTACATTTTGAGGATTTCTTCAAACTTTTCCTTAGACAAATGGATGTTACTGTAGCTGTTGATTTAATTCTAGTAGGATGATGTGCTGATGTAGTTTGTTTATCAGCTGTAAACATTTTTAATTATATCTGTGGTAATTTTGAGCTAACAAAATGCCGGAGAGGTTTATTCTTAAAGAAAAATGCATTTTTTTGCCAAAACCTATGATATTTCATAAATGTACTCATCAGAAGAGGTCTGATTATTTTGTGTCAACTCTTGTTTTAATACTGTCAAAACATTTACATTTGTTTTTCCTTTATTACTACATTATAGTAAAATATTTGTTTTACATATGTTATATACACATTGCATACTATGTTTATCAAAATGTAACCTAAGCCAAAAATACTCAGAACAGCGAAGCCAAAATCGACACTTCTCACCTTTTTTCAGATGAAGATCTGGTTTTCCAACTGAGATATTTCAGTTCTTTCCTTTGACACTTCCTCATGAAAGTTTCATGTAGAACACTGCAATTTCACTGGCTTTGTGATAGGAAAATGGCTTTGTGATGGGAAATGTGTTTATTTTGAATACTTAAAACAAACAAACAAAACCACACAAACCAAAACAAACACCACATCCTCTTATTAAATTTTTTTCCTGTTTCTTTTCACTCTCTATCATTAATATTTCTTCTAAAAGTTTGTGGTAATGGTTGCTTGGTATTACTATACTTTTCCATATGAAAATTTCTTTTAATGTGGCCATTATGTAAATAAATGTCTAGAATAATAATTTTCTATGTTACAAAATGAAGTTTTAAAACATATGCTTCTTATAACTCTTAAAAAAATTAATGAAACACTCATTCTTACACAGTGGGTCCAATGTAACTTTGAAAAACTATATGAAAACACTAACCTAAAATAAATGTAAATTAATGTAAAATCTCCATTTGAAATACTTTGGTATTTAAATTTAGCTCATTCAGCTTCTTGCATATGCATTGAGAATTAAGCCAGTTTCTCTTAAAAATAATAAAGTCCTATGTAAATCAGGAAAGATCATTTTGGAGGAAAGCTCTGCTTTTGTAGCATCAACTGCCTTTGGTTGTGAGGGGACAAAGCTTCTTAAAAATTAAGATTGTGGCACAGGTTGGCAAAAAAATATTTTTTTCTTTTCCAGTTAATCCTGTCTGGCATTTCTCAAATCCTGACTCCCACGGAAGCTGTAGTCTCAACTAAAATTGCTGTAATTAAGAAAAATTGTTCTGGATTGGTGCTGGTCCCAGACTGTGGTAAAAGAATGGCTGGATGGCAGCAAGAAGCCGAAGGCAGAGCTATGTGTGGCTGCAGGCTGCACACTGATCAATGAGATAGAAGCACAAAGGTCTGTTTCTCCAAAACATCGAGGAGGTGATGAACATGTACAGTGGCACCAAAAGGTGGTCCCCTAACTCTGATCATAGATTGGTTTGGGTTGGAAGGGACCTTTAAAGGTCATCTAGGCCAATGCCCCTGCAGGGAGCAAGGTTGTTTGCAACTATAGCAGGTTGCTCAGAGACCCCGCCAACCTCACCTGGAATGTTTCTAGGGATGAGGCTTCTGCCTCCTCTCTGGGCAGCCTGGGCCACGGTTTCATCACCCTGACTAAATAATTTCTTCCTTCTCCCTAGTGTGAATCTCTCCTCTTTGAGTTTAAAATCATCACCCTTTGTCCTGTCACAACAGGCCCTGCTAAAAAGACTGTCCACATCTTTCTGACAGGATCTTTTAAGTACTGAAAGGCTGCAATAAGGTACCCCTAGATCCATCCTTTCTCCAAGCTGAACAACTCCAACAGCAGAAGGGTTCCAGCCCTCGGGTCATTGCTGTGGCCTCCTCTGGCCTCTCTCTAGCAGGTCTCTGTCTCTCTTGTGCTGAGGACTCCACAGCTGGACCCAGCACTGCAGGGGGCAGTGTCTCACTCGGGTGGAGCAGAGGGGCAGAATATGCTCCCTCGACCTGCTGCCCACACTGCTGGGGATGCAGCCCACGATGCCATTGGTTTCTGGGTTGCAAGCATACGGTACCAGCTCATGTCCAGTTTTTCAGCTATCAGCACCCCCAGTCCTTCTCCATAGAGCTGCTCTCAATCCCTTCATCCCCCAGTATCAATATTGGGAGTTGCCCCAAAGCAGGTGTAGGACATTTTGCTTGGCCTGGTTGAACCTCATGGTGTTCACAGAGGCTCGAGTAGAGCCAAGCCAGTGGGGAAAGGAAATCCACCTTGAGAAACAGGAGTTCATACTGCTCATGGTGCATTTGTCTCCCTCACCGTAACGGGGAAAAATTGACGTCCATGATGGGATGTCCCAGAGATATGAAAGAGATTGAGAAGTACCACTGACACCCCACATTTTCAGCTGGACTTGAAGACCTGCAACAGTTCTGCATTGGACCTGCCTCTATGGACAAGTTATATAACACAGCAGACAGGAAACAATCTAGGAGAATCCTGGAGTGTGTAGAAGATAACTTCCTGACTCAGATAGTAAGTGAGCCCACCAGGAGAGGTGCCTTGCTGGACTTGTTTACAAACGGGGGGGGGGGGGGGGGGGGTGTTGGGTTGGTGGTTGGTTTGGGGGGTTTTGGGGG
>JANIJG010000554.1:22782-40312 GCA_024611175.1 Megaceryle torquata | reverse complement strand
AGGTTTAGATTAGATATTAGGAAGAAATTCTTCAGTGAGAGAGTGGTTAGGCACTGGAACAGGCTGCCCAGGGAGGTAGTGGAGTCATCATCCCTGGAAGTGTTTAAAAAACAAGTGGACGTAGCACTTGAGGTCCAGTGGATAGGGAGATGTTATGATGAAGGTTGGACTCGATGATCCTAGAGATCCTTTCCAACCCTAAAGATTCTATGATTCTATAAATTGAAAATACTATGGCAACTACACAGGTGAAGAAGGAGCCATAGTCATTTATTCTGGGCAAGAGCACAGAAAGAAAAGTGGGAGAAAGATGCATGGCTCTCTAGTGATGGCACTAGATGGAAAACCTGCCTACTATTTATAAATGAGCAAAACTCTCAAGTGACATCTTTGCGACTGTGTTGTGGTAGTTCATCTGGCAGTCCCTCTGTGCCGAGCCTGTGCTCTGCCTGAGTGGACACTGCACACAAAGAAGGGTACCCCATGGCTCAGCACAGTGGCAATATCTTTGGGTGAAGTACCTCGTGCAGACTATTGGAAAAACTCACTCTTCAAAAACGCATGTTTTTCTCAACTTGTAAAAAAAAAAAAAAGTCTAAATAAGCAACACATTTCTGATCTGGCAGCTGGTGAAGAAGCAGGTACATAGGGAAGAGTTCAGGACAAAGTGGAAGAAAGAGGAGAGGAGCAACACAGTTCAGCTTTCTCCACAGAAGGTAGATCTCTCCTTTCAGCTCACAAAGAAGACAGGAAGTGATGGAGCTTGATCAAAGGGCAGTTGGAACCACGTACAGCTTCCACTACTTAGAGCAGCTGTCCAGCCCTTTCCAAGGATCAGATCAGTATTTGGCACAGGCCATCACTGTTTCTTTCAACTTGAGTCATTAAGAAAGACCAAAGTTTTCGAGGTCATATGGACGATTCCTCTCCAAAGGGAAAGTGAAAAACCTGAGTATTTGACAAATTGAGGATATAAAAATGATATAATGTAGTTGTTTTACAAGAAGCAACTTTTCCAAATGTTACACATCCTTATTAAGAATGGCATTAACCCACTTAGAAACAGTGCTCTACATGAACATTCAGGCGAATTTATTATTGATAGATTATCTAGGACAGTTCTTGAATCAATCAAAGCCCCTCATAATGGAAATATTCCATAGCAAAAGTTGTCATACCCTGTAAAAAGGGAAATTCATTTCACTGCTGGTTGTATCACATCAATAAAAAAATCTCTTTTCACTGGACAAGGAAATAGATTTTTTTTCAAAGTGGCTGGGTTTTGGGGGGCAGGAGAGGCAGAGGTTACAGTTAATCTTATAAAATTAGGACCACTGTTTACAACTTACCTTCTGAATGATGTATTATGTTGTCTGATGAAGCAAATCTACTGTGGCTTTCATCAGTTTCTCTTTTAGTACTAAGAGTAGCAAGGATTTGAATTTTTTAAAGAAAACACATCAACAAATGAAAAAAAGAATAAATTCTGCAGAACATCCTTTCACAGTTTTTTGTTCTCCCAAATACTTTTAATTTCCATTCAATCATTAGGTGAAGGAATCTGTGAAAAACAAACCAAAACACATGCACACATATGGAAAATAACCCAGGAAAAAATCGCAAACCCCAGACTTTTCTCCTGTATAAGATACAGAGTCCAATCTTAGCATCCTTTTTTTTTTTTTTTTTTTCCCAAGAGAACTCTCCCTGGCACTGTAAGGAAGGCAGGATTGGTCCCCAGTCATGGCATAGCAATCCACTCTACTTTTACTACCTGCTAGATCTCTCCCCATTCACTTCAGGACCTCAGTTCTTTGGTGGTCTTCTGTTTTGACATCTGCTTACCTTTATCTCTAATCAGTTTTGCTGATAGACATTTCCCCTGAGTGCAGAGACACAGCCTAATAGATTTTTTTTTTTTTAAAGCTACTACTTAGTAGTCCGGAAATTATCTTTGTGGCCAGCAAGGGTGAGAGACACCTTTCCTAACATTCCCATGCAGACAGCTAAGTCTCACTCAGCTTTATCTGATTTACTTCGTTCTGCTCTTTATACTCTCATAACGTAATGGCATAACAACTGCAACACATTTTTGTTAAACTTGTGATTAAGCAGAATGCACAATATCCCAAGGCACCAAGTGATCAGGGAATGCACTGTATGTAATTATTCCGTAATGTTGGTAATTTGCTATGGCTTGTGTCAAGAGTTGTACCATCTGCCAGATCAAGGAAATGAACTTGGACCATGTCGCTTCAAGTGAGGAGGAACAGTTGTAACAATTTGTTACCTGATGCAAAATTCTTCAGAAAAAGAAAAAAAAAGTATCATATGCAAGGTTTTACAGAAAGAGAAATGGGAAAAATGAAACGTTTTGCCCTCAGCTGATACTAATGCTTAGAAGAATATGCAGAAGCCCACATTTGGCTCTGACAGTCATGCAAAAGATGATGGCTCTCCAACACATCTAAATGTCATAGCACCCTGTAACAAAGAATGAGATCTTGTTATTGAGCAGCAGTAGGTTGAAATTCCAGCTAGACAGCTATTGTGCATGAGGGATAACAAATAAAATAAGAAGTGGTACCAACAGCTTCCAAAGCCTTAGAAACCATAATGTAAAGCAGAGTTCTAGAAAGTATACTGTGAACAAGTTATTATGTGTTGGCAGGATGCTTGAGAAAGTCCCTGACAAACTTTAAAAAAGCAGAAAGAAACTCACAGACACAGGGTACTGAGTCCTGGGTGTTTTCTATTTGAACTTTCAAGGGGACTGATATGGTAAGGAATGTCTGCACCTGGGCTTTTAAATGGTAGTCTTTCTTTTAAAAAATCAATTTTTCTGGGTCTATCAAATGTAATTTTTATTGAATTTCCTTCTGCTCATTTGTTTTTATTCCATTTCAGTGAAAACAAAGAGCACACACTTGCAAAAACACATCTGAGTCCAGACGGTCAGTGCAGGAAATTCCTGCAGTTCTGGTGAAAACTGGGACTGGAGGGAGGAGGGGGGGTACATACTCAGTGCCTCTGCTGAAGGAGAGCTGTAGCATGAATCCAGGAGACATCTCACCATACTGGGTCTGTCCTACCATCCATGAGCACACAGACAGGTCAGACTGACAGCTGGTGAGGGCTCAGGTGCGATGATGTTGCCTTTTACCCAGTGGTTCAGGTGAACATAAAAGCACTGTGTGGGAAGAGGAATAACCTAGCAAACATATGCAGGGGGTAACCTGAAGTTGGGGCTTTGAGGCAGCACTGGTGCAGGAATCCATAGGAAATCTGGACTCCACAGTTCCAGTGCTGCAATATAACTTGTTTTCACTTGTTTCTAAAGCATCATGCAAATCTAAAAGCTGTTTATAAATTCACATACCTATATTCACAACAGAAGCAAAGGACAATGAAGACTCACACAGCATCCCCAACATAACTCAGACTGCACCTTTCCCCAGAATGAGTAATGACTCTATGTCTTGCTAATTACAATTTACAAGCTCATATGATTAAAATAAGTAAATACAGCAAAGTTCGGAATGCAAAGTCTGTGATAGACATCTGTGTTTTGATGGCTCTTCATCTCTGGGCCTTATCTGCAGCCTTACCCAAGTGGCTAGCAAGCACCAAAGTGTTGATATCTCTGTGCAGTTGTGAATAGGGAAATAACATCAGATCTGCTCCCTGGGAAAAGGCTATGCAGAGTCCCGAATCGTGCAGCCAGTTTTCTTGTTGCTCTTTGCAAAGAGGTGATCTCATTCTCGCTGTCTCCAAAATTTCTATCTCTAGTGTAGGAGAGGAAGGCAGCAAGGGACAAGGGGAGAGGGAGAGGGAAGCTATGAGAAGAAAGATCCCATTGTTAGAATGCTCTTATTTGTGTGAACACTTGCCAAGACAACAAGATTGGGTCTGATGACATGAACTCAAGGGTCAGTGGGGAGCTGTGTAAAAATGCCTGAACAACTTGTGCTCAACATCCTTAGGAAAAATGCAACTTCCAGATGTGAGCAAGACTTCCTTCAGCCATCCAGTCCCCTAAGACTACCAGATTATATGGCCTGAAGATGTCTGCACCAATCTGCATGTCTGAGAAATCTGCCTTGGAGGGAAAACTGTATCAAAATCCTAGACCAAACCACCAAAGCATTTCAGGTGTGTTCATATTGAATTAAAGCTGAATTAAACTTCAGGAACATGGTCATAAATGACTGGACAAATCCAGGATCCACCCTTAAGAAAACATTGGGAATGAACTGCAAAAGCCAAGGGCTGTGTGGTACATCTTACACAAATTGTATAGAATCATAGAATCATTTAGTTTGGGAAAGACACTTAAGATCATTGAGTTCAACCGTTAACCCAGCATTGCCAGGTCACCACTAAACCATGTCTCTCAGCACCACATCACCATGGCTTTTCAATCCTTCCAGGGACAGGGACTCCAGCACTGTGCTGAGCAGCCTGTTCCAGGGCTTGATAACCCTTTGTGGGAATAAATTTTTACTCATATCCAACCTAAATCTCTCCTGGTGCGATTTGAGGCTATTTCCTCTCATCTTATTGCTTGTTACTTGGGAGAAGAGACTGAAGCAGAGATCCAGCATCCCTCTCTGTCTAAAAGCAAAAACAGGACTGAAAATATTCAGGTACTAACATCTTTCTGTTTCCAGGAAGTCACATTAAAAAGTCAGATACAATCCCAATGTCAGACCTAAATAACTCTCTTCTATGCCATCATCATTTAGGAGGGAATTGATTCTGAGTTCATGTCATTTTAGACCCACTGAAGATATTCCCACCCTTGCCTTCATCCATCTGGGTCTTGCTGAAATCAGTCACAGATATCAGGGGAACTTTGTGCTGATGCACTGACAGAGCAGATACAGCACCTGCAAAAGCTGGTATCGAGGGCTGCACCCAGGAGAGAAAAGTCAGCTCTTACTCCAATTCTTATTTTCTGTCTGGAAAATTAAAAAAACAAAACAAAACAAAAAAAACACCACACCAAAAAACCTCTTTTCACATAATTTTGTAAAGGGAAAAAATGTTAGATTCTTTTATTTGTCCCTGGATTGTTGTTGGCTTTTATGTGGTAAAGCATTTCTTGCAAGCTGCTTTTGCAGCAGGTGCCCATGACATTGCAGTGGACAAGCAGCTCCAGGTCCAAGCCACCCCCTTTCCGCTCAGCCCACCTTGTTTCCTTAGCTCACTCCTTTCCAAGGATGTGATTGAATGAGTGCTTGTGAAGGCTGGAAGCATTTGCTAATTTGGGGTTTTTCTGACTGTAGTCTGGTGAGTCTGCATTTCCAATGTCAAACCAAACTGACGGTTAACTTCTGCTCCCAGTTTCCCCCTCCTTGTCTGTAACTTTTTCCACAACCTGTTTCTCACTGACATCCACCTCCCTGCAGCCCCTCTCTCCAATTCCCCCTCCTCCTTATTTTTTTTAATCGACCTGGTCTTTGTTGTACTAATT
Source organism: Megaceryle torquata (assembly GCA_024611175.1). NCBI lineage: Eukaryota > Metazoa > Chordata > Aves > Coraciiformes > Cerylidae > Megaceryle > Megaceryle torquata. The sequence continues at coordinate 34,836 of JANIJG010000554.1, read as the reverse complement.
AGATTATCTCTGCCTGAGGGACCCAGAGAGCAGCTCCAACAGAGCACAGCCTGAAAAGACAAGCACATAATCCCTGTTATCTTGGGGGCTGTCATTTGGCATGTAGATCAACTAATTCTTTCAATACCATGGGAGCAATTGTACATCTTAATATTGATTATCCTCCCAAGATATGATGTCCTGCATTCCTACATCAATCTTGCTTGCCCTGGCTAAAAGGCTCCATTTATTATAAGGTAATACCATGTGTGTATATATATTGCCCCCACACCCCTCCAGCTTTTGAATTCACAAATGAGAAGGTGCTTCATGGGGAGGGCGAGGGAGTAAGCAAACACGGACAAGGCCAGTTAACAGGACCATTTCAGGGAGGAACAAGGAAAGAACCAAACCTACTGCACTTTCACTTTGCAGTATGAAGTACTTAATTCAGAGCTGAGTGACAACAAAGGCTGAAGGCCAGTCATGGGAAGGGACATTAGCAATAAATCATATGCTAAAAGCAGTAATGCTTTCAGTCAAGCCATGCTGCTATCATTCAGCAAACAGCCTGTTAAATAAGTTTCTGCTTGTTTCTCTTGTTCTCCTTTCCACCCACCTCAGTATTAATTTCAAGGGATGCTATTCATATTTTGTGCTCCATAAAAATCACCTATAGCTAATTGGAAAAAGGAGAAGCATGACAATGGACTGACCTTCACTTGAGATCACAAAATGCTTTAAGTGATAATTAACAAATCAACTTGCAGAGGCACAGGCCATTTTATCACAATGCCCCTTTCAAGGATAACCCTGGATAGCTGGATTCTCCAGGTTTTTGTTGCTGTCAGTTTAGAGGACTTGGTGCACCAGAAAATTTCTTAGCTTCAGGGGCTCCACATTATCTTCCTTGAAATGTATGTCATGAAATGGTCTACATTCAATTGCTTGTACATCACCTTTTTTTTCTACCCATTTACATTTACACCATGACTCTTAAAAAGGAGGTTTGGGTGATATAATTCATTTTCTATGCTCAGCCAAACTTATGCTAGAACCAAAGAGAAAGCAATAATTCCCAAGCAAAGGAAGAGGGAAAAATTCCTGCAGCTCCACCATCTAAGCAGCTCTTTTGACTTACGCCAGCTGAGGACTACACAGCTTTAACAAACAGCCTGTAGACCCTGATGTAATAAATACCGTTCACAGAGCTGAACACATTTCACTGCCAGACAGGAAACCTTATCCACAGCACTGGGATCATGTCCTTCTTTTCCAAAAAGTGTCAAAGGATCTCTGACTTCCTCCTGGACATTCACCAGAGCCAGAAAAAATAGGAGCTGGGTCCAGTGTCTCAGCTAAAAACAGCCCTCCAGCAGTGCAGAGCTTCCTGTAGAACCTGTACAGCTCTGCCAACATCAAAGACAAATATATGTTGAGGTTTGAGGACCACTCTTTTGTTCAAGGGCTCCCTCTGCCTCAGTTACCTCCTCTCCCATCCCTACTACCCTTTCCATTTCTGCTTTCCAAGTACCTGACTTTTCCAGCTAAACTTTGGCCTTTTTTTCCATGCTGAAAAGATCTACACACCTAAATTATGTTCAACATGTGACCAACACATGGACCTCTGTAAATATACATATATATTTTAAAAAAATCACAGATGTTTGTACTTAATGTGATGCATAGGGGTGATAAATCAAGAAAACACTTTAAGTCCACCAGCATGGTTCACAGATAGCCACAAAAGGCAACTTCACAAAACAGCATAATGCCTTTAAAAATCAATTCTGGGCTGGATTCTCAACGGGGGAAGAAAAATCTTGGCAAACAAGATTTAAAAGTACTCAACTTGTCTGTCTCTTCTGGTCAGCAGTAGGGTGGATATATGCTTCTGTCTTGAGACATGTGAGGCCATGTGAGATGTCGTCACTGGTAGCCAGTCTCTTAGAAATGTATAGCTTTGCAAGCAATAGGACCAAAGAGAACTTGCATCTTGCAGTTGTGTTTTTTACTTGACTAATAAGCTGAAAAGTTTGACTGGAATATTTCCTAATGTTGCATGTGTGTCCACTTTTGAACACTGCGTTGTCTGTGAAGGGTTGATTTCAGCATTTCCCTCAGGTGGGGAATGAACAGGTTGTCTGTACTCTAATCAGATATTTACTGCCATGAAAACTGTAAGGATTAAGTATCTCTGAAGTGTTTATTTCCTGCTGTCCAATAGTTTTGAAAATAATTTTTGAAGCAGAGGTAGCCATACATACACCACACAATGTGCATGACGCACTGCTTTTCCTTTGGGATTTGGGCTTTAAATGGGTTTTGCCTAAGGAAGCAGCTGATAGAGATTTACAATTATCTTCTAGATTGTTATATTTTGGAAATTCACCTCATGCAAATATTTAGGGTTATTTTCCCCAAAATTAAAAATGATGCCCAAAATATCAGTGAAATTCCAGAATCCTGACACCAGAAAGACTGTTCTTTTTGGGCCTTTTATTTGGGACTCAAGACTGCCCAATTCATTGGAAGTTTGAGAACCTGCACAGCCCAAGGCAGAAGTGTCCTACCGATTTCGATACTCCACAGAGAGGAGAGGTTTTCACTCCAGTCCTGTAAGCAATGATATTTCTATGGGTGAAATTCTGTGTCTGGCTCATTTGAGCTTATAAGAGGAGGATGCATTATCTCTATCTCCCTTTCCAGTGTGGTGAAGTTCACTTGGGATCCTTTGCATTGCCCTCCATGGGGCTGCACAGATATATCCCAAGTTTCCTTGTGAGGGCTCAGCTCCCCACCACAGTGTCCAGTGCCCAGAGTCAGGCAAAGTGCCAGGGAAGTTCCCTGGAGAGCTGCAGAGGAAGATAACTTTCCATTATGCCTGCCAAGCCTGCGGTTGTAGCACAACTCTGCCAAGGAGGGGAAACTTGAAGAAAATACATAACAGCACATTCTTCAGCATCACCTTCACCTTCCCAGGCTTGCACCTACCATGGCCCAGTGCCAAGCGGCCATCTGGGGTTGGGGAGAGCTACACTGCACCTTTTGCAGGGCTGTGTGCCTTAATGCCCTCTTCTTCCTTTGTCACAACCCAGTTTTCTGCTCCATATCTCAGATGTAGAACCAAGCCCAGAGATGACAACCCCAGGTCTCTGCTACCTGCAGAGTAACCAAGCCTAAACACAAACTTATGGAGATATTTTCAATTAAAAAAAAGTAAAATTGGAAATCCTACCAGCTGCCCATAAACACTAGGGCAGAAGAACCAATTTCACACCATATGGGGAAAAGGACACATGCGATCTCACTCTCTGGAGGGTTCCAGGGCTTATCTCCTACTGGGAGGAAGCTCTGTGATATGTTCTGCCCATCTGCCCTGTGGCAGAGGAATGTGATTGGCAAGGAGTGGTTGCTATCAAGCCCAATACATTCAGCAAATTCTTTGGATCTTGTCACCTACCCAGTGGCTTTTCCTGGTCTTAACAGCCTGTTCATGCTGGGAGACCTTACTGTGGCCTTTCAACACTTCAAAGGAGACTGTCAGAAAGATGGGGACAGTCTTTTTTTTAGCAGGGTCTTTTGCATCAGGATAAGGGGTGATGGTTTTAAACTAAAAGAGTGGAGATTTAGACCAGATAGAAGGAAGATATTTTTTTACAGTGAGGGTGGTGAAAGCCTGGCCCAAGTTGCCCAGAAAGGTGGGAGAAGCCCCATCCCTGGAAACATTCCAGGTCAGATGGGGTGGAGTTTTGAGCAACCTGCTCTAGTTGCAGATGTCCAAGCTCAGTGCAGGGGGGTTGGACTAGATGGCCTTTAAAGGTCCTTTCCAACACAAACCATTCTATGCTTCTGTGACTAGAGAAACAGTGGGAGCAGCAAGCAGAGCTGGCCAGTACAATGGCTTTTCTCAGGCTGGCAGCCAGCACTGACGCTGGTTGTCTCTTTGGGAGGTGTTCCTCTGATAGGGACCACCAGTCAGATCAGGGTAGCAAAGAAGACACTAGCCCAGTTTAAGAACCATGCTCTTGCTTTGCTTCTTTCTTCTTTCATGTGGGTTGATCTAGTCTTGCAGAAAGACTGTGCATCCAAAAAAATGTTTCCAGAACAAGGTAAAAAAAACCCAACTCTAAGGCCAGAATAAGGCTCTGAGGAAGACACAACCCCAGGGGCTGTCCTAATCACAATGGTACTACAAACCTCTTAAAGTCTTCCTGAAAAATTTTGTAGGAGCTTTCTTATGTTTCAATGGATTTTTTTTTTTCTAGGGGAATAACTATTTCTAGCCACATTTACAGGTTTTGGGGGTAGGAAAAGTGTGAAGATCAATACATAAGCCTGCCTGTCAACAACAACTTCTTTTTCCCATTCAAACATATTAGTAATCTTACCCTTGGTCTCCTCTTCCTGACACACTAGAGCACAATAAAACAAAACAAAACAAAACAAAACAAAAAACACTCACCTTGCACAAAAAATAATTTAGAAAATTTCCACATCTTCCACTGCGAAGAAACTCTCAGCAGAAGTAAGAAAAAAATATTTGCTACACAGTTGTTTTTGTCTTTGACAACAGGGATAGTTTGGCGCAGATGACCTGCCAACATGGCTTGGGATAGGAAAACAAAGACTATTTGAAACATAATTTAGATAGGCTAAAAGGAATTAAGAAATCTGTAAGAATCTTAAGTAATGGAGTGGTGGAGACAAGAGACTCCCCCAGCACCCAGGGAGTTTCACAAAATAGCTAAGGATTCTCAAGAAAAAAAAAAAAAAAGAAAAGAAACAACCCCTTCCCCCCCCAGACACTCTTAAGATATAACTGTATTTATCCTGCCAATTGCCAAATGTCTCATATCACAAAGCAAAACCAAAAAAAAAAGCAGAATAACATTCAAAATGACCATCTGAATGCAAACACTGCTTGACAGAGAAGGGGCAGAATCCTTTTTTTCTCAGATCTCAGTTATGTCAGATAGCTCCAGATCATCTACACCAAACCAACTACCATGTCAGAGAAGCATCCCCTCCACCTGGCTCTTCTTAACAACCCCACTGCCTTTCCTTCCTGAGCATAAGAAACAGAGCGGGAAAGCTGGTGGCTGCACAGCCATCATTTTGTCATTGCAGTTTGTGCAGCCACATCACAAAGGCATAGAAAAGAGGGGTAATTTAACAGCTCAGAATTCAAAGGTGTAAGTAGGATAGTTTTGCTGGAATACATTTCACTGAAAGAAAGTTAATTCATAATCATTTAATCAGGTTGTTATCTTCACATACTCTGATTTCTGTGCACAAGGCTGAATTTGGCCTATTGCCAAAGGACTAACCACCAAGCAACAGCCTGCTATTTACGCTCCTTGCCATTTTTTCCCTCACAAAATTTTATTTTCATCTGCTTTGCAAAAATTTCAGGATGGAGTTTCCATGGCAACTGTCTGACACTGAGCACACAGTGTTTGCTGAGAATTCCCATCAAGATGGTCCTTGTTCCTTCTGAGAACATTAACAGAGAAGATATATGCTGCAAGAGTTACACCTATGCACGTATAGTGCAGCTTTATGACCTGCAAGCTTTGGAGAAACAGCTTGAAATTTTGCAGAAGGAAACTCCAGACAATGTTTGTAAACAATGGTTTAAGTGAGGACAGAGTTGAAATGAAGAAAAACAAGGCTGGAACAAGTGACATCCAGGCTTATAAGGGTAAGACTTTTACATACTTGCATTGGATGAAGAAGGGGTAAGCAGCCAGGTGAGACTACAGGTTAGGGAAGAAAGTGATGGGATGTGAGGAAGAGCAGAGAAGTAGCTGGACTCAGTGGTGGAAGTGGGAAAATTAGAGAAGTTAAATGGAATTCTAAGACTTCAAAGTGGCAAAGAAAAAGGATGGCAGGAATTGCAGGGGAGGAGGACCATCAAGAAGGGATGAAGGGCTGTGCACCACTGGCATTCTCCAGGAAGAAATGCCAAGGAAGGAGAGAAATGCATGTAAAAGGAGGATCTGTAGACTTCAGGTTCAGTATTTCATCAAGCTGGATAAGCTAGAGCTGTTCCTCTTGGAAGAGGATGGTACTGAAGGAGGAGCTCAGCATCCTTATTGGATTCAAGAGCATTAATGCTGTGGAAACAAGAAGCTCATGAGTTTAATGGAAACCTTACAAATTCCCTTTTTTTTAAATGGGAGCCTTGCATGTCATTTTGAATAGTGCACAGTCTTCTTCCAAGCTCTTCAATCCAAAATCTGGAGTGCGAGTGTTCAGTGATAAACTCATCACTCCTGGAAACCTACCTGTTGTGCCTAACAAATTATTTGTCCAGCAATATGTTAATCTTCCCACACAGATAAAGTGTCACAGTTCCTTTAGATACACAGAGTGTGCAAAAATTACCTATTCCATTCGGTGGCAAAAGTGCATTTCTGTATTTAATGGCTAAATTTGCTAGACTATTATAACCAGCACAGTTTATGCTTTTTCTTCTTACATATATCATTCAAATTTATCCCAAATAAAAATAAGGAATGCAAGCAACACTGCATTACACCCTGAGAGACACTACATCATCTTGGTCTGGCATACATCAGTGGATCTTGATTCTTTCACGTGTTATATCCTGAATGAATGAGTGATTTTAACATATCCAAGTTCTAAGTGTCAGACATCTGAAGCAGATTAATGATGTCTGTGTAAAACTGCCCCTGATAAAATACTATGGCTGGGACCCCATGTCCAGCATGATTACAGGACTAAAGCAATCTTCTGTCTTTCAATTCAAGCTTAATCTGCTGGTTTTTAGCTTATTCTTAGTAAAAGCACAGATGAATAAATCTCTAGAACAACGCGAGCTAGAGCCCTCTTCACACTCTCTTGACTGCATCAGGTCTGAGGGGAAATAAAAGCAGAAAAAATGTTGCTTATTTCTGCCACAAAAGCTCATAAGATTGCTCTCAGATCACACTGTAGCTCATAGAAAGTAAATAATCATCTTGTGGGATGTTGAACACCCACAAGTCACTTCCCCATAGGAATTATGGCTTTTCATGATTGTCCCTTCAAAATACAATAGGTTTCCTGTAGACATGCTGTTGATCCAAGTCCTGGATTTTATGCTGGTGATGTGGAAAAGTCATTTTTCTACTCTGTGCCTTTGCCTTGCTTCAAAGTCCTCACTTTTTGCATTTGGCTCTCACCCCACTTGCATGCTGCCTAGGAAAACCTCAACTGCTGCCTATGCATTCACAAATAACTAAATTACAATTAGTCACCCTGATGCCAGTGGGGTAAATCTGGACAGTCAGGGCTTCATTACTGATTTCTATTTATTTGGCTGAGGCAGCACAAAGCCTAGTTTTAAAATAAAGTAATAAAAATGTTGACAGAGGGCTGTTGGTTTGGGGTTTTTTTGTCTTTTTTTTTTGTTGTTGTTGTGTGGGGGTTTTTGGTTTTGTTTTGTTTTTGTTTGGTTGGTTGGGGTTTTTTTTTTTGGGTTTTTTTTGGTTTTTTTTTGGGGGGGGGGGGTTAAGAAAAAAAAATCAGGAACTTCACAGACTGAAAACTGTTTAGGGCAGTTCTCTCATCTATCACTTTGTAAGGCTCCATGATAACTCTCTCCTTATAATTGCAAGTCATTCTCTATCAGCATACAGGGGCAGCTATCTAGTGAGACACAAATGGAAACAGGCACAAAGCTGCTTATTGGTAAATAAATCAAAGAAAAGGAATTGGGAGAAGGAAACAACACAAAGCTCTCTCTGTCAGGATAGCAGAGATTTATGTGGGAGATTCACTGATGCTTCAGGCCACTGTTGCCATTTTCCAGAGTATGAATGGGTGGATCTTTTGCATACGTTTTGCTGGGTTGACTTAAGTAAGTCTTGACAACTCTCTTTCCCTGGGGATGAGACTAAAAGTATTGTTTAGAAATCTAATATATGGTTTATTTACTCAATTTGTGCTGAGCACTACAGTTCCTTCAGGCCAGCTTCAGCAGTCCATTACTCCATTAATTCTCCATTACTGAAATTAGTGCTGTAATTGGAAGGAGGGAGGATGATGGGGAAGGGGACACTTTTTAAAGGAGCAGGTCCTGCTTAATCCCATCATGGATGAAAGCATTAGAAAATACTCAACTGCTGCCCATCAAGGCCCTCCCTTAGGGTAGGGAAGAAAAACTTCTTTCTGGTGATGACATGCAATAGCTGTGCAGGAGACAGACATGTCTGAAGTCTGTACCAACTGGTTCCTTTTAAAGTCAGAGGACACAAGAGCAACTTGAAGATGCCTCCACACCAGAGCTCCCCTGTGCCAGAAATCAAGCTTCTGATCCCTTGCACAGAGATGGCACTGCTAATGGAGCTGCTGGTGCAGTCTCTCCTCGCAGTGTTCACTGCATACACAGACTGCAGTGAGCTGTTCTGCAGCCTTCACAAGCCTGAGGAAAGGAAGGGGGAGAGACACAGTGCTAAGAAAGGCAGCTTAACCATGGAGGTGGTGCAGAGACCTGAGTTTGCTTTCCACCACAGGTCCTCCTTGAAGTCATGGAAGATATAATTGTGGCTGGGGAGTAGATATGCCTTTTGCTGCTTTGTTTCATTGATCCATCCCCCAAAATACTTTGCAGCATGAAGGAAATTGAGATCTGTGTATGAATATTTAATAAATAGATCATTTACAACTAGGAAATTTCATGGATGTTGTATCCAAGAATTATATATGTGAAATCACATAGTTTGCAACAATTTTTCAATATTAATTGTAAGGTGGTTACTGACTAACAAACACCCCATACAGTTATTCTGGATAACTGAAATATATACTTCAAATATACATATTTATTGGTTTAGTTAAATAGAAGACCTCTCAGAAGACCATTAGGAAGGTAATACAATAGCCCTAGAGAGGTCACCTTTTAAAAGAGATTAAAGACTTTACAAAGAGAAAAAATGCCAGATCTTTCAGCCAGGATACTGCTGCTTTCATTTTCCAAAGAGACAGGATTTCTTTCGCCAAGGCTGGAACTCGAAAGTTCCAAAGGAAACCAAAGCATTAAAATATTTTTCCCTATTGGGATGAGAGACTGTGAGGACAGGCAAGTAATCCTGATTTTGTTCATAAGGAACAGGCTGACACAGAGACAGACTTTGCTGGAGGGGGCAAAATAGTAAAACTGGTAGGACTTAGAGTGAGGTGCACATCATATCCTTCTCACATTTGGCTTTGTTTCTATCATTCTGACTCAACAAGATTTGCTCTGGAAAAGTTGTCTGATTGCTGGAATAAGCCACTGCTCTGGAAAGGGAGACTATGAAGTCACCACCCACTCAAGCCCAACCCTGTGCCTGGCACTAGTTGCACCCCAGTGAAAGCTGCAGGATCCAACACAGGGATAAGAAGGTAGAGATGCTGAGAGAGGCACCCCCTGGAGAAACTGGGCCTCTCACAACAAGAAAGATCTATTCCCATGGCAAAAAATCTACCTAAAAATAAGCAAACCTCACATCTCACATGTTTATGAAAAAGGAAGTTATCTCTTCTTTTCACACCTCTGTGTTTTGAGAACAGCACTGCACCCCTCATGGGCTAAAGAGAAGACACTACTCCTTCAGGCTGTGCTTCTGATCAAGGCAGCTTGCCCCTAAGACTCTCCTAGGATGAGCCAGAAGAGTGGGACAAGAGTTTAGAGAGACACGAAACTACTGAAGAGAGGCAAGTGGAGGGCTACAAAGATGATGAGGAGACTGGAGCATCTCTGTGATGAGGAAAGGCTGAGATACCTGGGTATGTTTAGCCTGGAGAAGAGAAGATCTTAGAGATCATTCAGAGACAGAGGGGATCTTATTGATGCTTATCAATATCAAAGGGTGGGTGTTGAGAGGATGGGGCCAGACTCTTTTCAGTGGTGCTCAGGGACAGGACAAGGTATAATGGGCACAAACTGGAACCCAGGAGGTTCCATCTGAACATAAAAATTTCTTTCCTATGAGGGTGCCAGAGTCCTGGACCAGGCTGCCCAGAGAAGTTCTGGAGTATCCTTCTCTGGAGAGATTCCAAACCCGCCTGGACAGAATCCTGGGCAACCTGCTCTGGGTGATCCTGCTTTAGCAAAAGGTTGGACAAGATGATCTCCAAAGAGGCACCTTCTAGCATCCACCATGCTATGATTCTGTATGATTCTGTTTGCCTCTCCTTCCTTGCCCAAAATCTGGGTTGCAGGTGAAAGCTAAAGATGTAATGGAGAGCTGCACCAGCAAGAGCAAGCAGATCAGCTCCAGGGATGCCTGGAAGCCTTTCCAAAAGATACACTGCCTTGGGAGAGCCAAGGCATCCCAGTGTCTTGGGTTGCTATGTCTCTGGTAAGCTGGTGCTGTCTCGGAGGTCCATGTGTCTCCAGTGTCAGCCAGGGAGCAGCCAGACACCAAGTCTCCACTGTTAAGAAGCCCTTGGCATCACCAATACTTGAATGCTAAATATAGTCCTGTTGGTGAATGTTATTGAAAAAGGACTATTTTAGAAAGGTACAGGTGGGCATTTCATTAATGTGGAGATTGACGGGATACAGTGGAAATAACATTACAAGCCTCTATTCTTCATCTTTCTAACTTTCCAGCTACCCTGGACTTCACAAGAGCTTCAAGAGCAGAGAGCAAACTGGAAGGGACAGGTGAATGCCCCTTCAAGAATTAAATCCTAATTAACACGCCATCAGTGACGAAGGATACATTTTATATGGTCGATTAAAAGACTCCTCCCTATTGATCTTTGCAGCTAATCATTGTCCTACCTCTGCTTAGGGAGCACAGACACAAACCAGCGATTTAAATTTATTGAGACTCCCGGCAATCAATAGGTCAGACTCCCAGAGAAGCATTATGCAGAAATCATCCCCAGTGACTCATCATGGGCTGGTGAGCCCCTGGTTTCCAGCAGGTCCTTGAAGCTGTTCCCCTCTCTGCCTGGACACTTCATGCAAGGTAGCTTTGTTCATGGTCCTTGTCAAAGCCCAGACAAACAGCCCCACAACAAAACAGCAGCCACAGCAGTGACTGCTCTTGCCTTAGGCTCAGCATCATGGTGTGAGAGACAGGTACCTGCAGGCAGCAGACAGCCTTTCATACGAGCCGTGGAGTTTTGATTTAAACAACACAAAAGTAGCTGTAATTTCACAGATGGGAGCAATTAATTAGCTGGGAAAAGATGTGGCCCCTCTAATCAGGAGTGACTAGGGAGCTTTTGATGCAAATGGCCATTCGCAGCTGCCTTTCCCTGCCTCTCACCAGGTCAGTGCAAGGCAATATATTGTGAGATGGAAAAATCAAACTGTATATTAATTTGATAGTCTGCAACAGAGAGACAACATTGCCAGGCAATATTTCTGGGCCTTGCCATGTGTCCAGGGGATCTGCCACTTCTGGATTTTATAAGTACGTGATAACAAGAGGATCACACTCTCCATTAAACCACTTGGACAACTGCTGTTCATGTGACTGCAACTGAAGGATCAGAACTAAAATCTCTGCAAGTGACTGTGCATCCTGACTGTCCAGGACTGAGAGGGTACAGGTGGGAAAGACAGGCAATAAAAAAGCCCAACTCTTGACACATTTTAAGCAGTCATCATCTCAGCTCAAACGCCTTGTGTAAGGATGATGGTACAAACCAGTCTTTCCTTGTTCTCCAGTTACACTGCAGCAAAGCATCTTTCTCTAGATCACTGCCTAGTATGGGTAATCAAAGGGCGAGGAATGTTTTTGGTCTGGAAGAACTTTTCCTGGTTGGCAAATAGAAGGAAAAGTGAGGAAATGGGGGGAAGTAGCTATAAAGAGGAGTTACCCACTGCAAAGCCTGATTTCAAGGATGGTGGTACTGAGAGTGGAGGGAAGCGCATACTGCTTTCTGCGCATGGTGCTGTGGATGGCTTTTGCCTGGGTTAAGGCTTCAAAAGCAAAAGCCTGTCTTATCCTGGACTCCACAGAAGTCTGGGATTTCAGCACTTAGAATTCTAGAATCATAGAATTGTCAGGGTTGGAAGGGACCTTAAAGATCATCCAGTTCCAACCCCCCTGCCAATGGCAGGGA
>JANIJG010000553.1:0-10311 GCA_024611175.1 Megaceryle torquata | reverse complement strand
TGATAGCGTGTTATCTTTGTTCTGTCCTGGCAAGATCATAAAAAATGGCCACCTATCTGAAATATCGGATCGTGACAGAGAGGTATCAAATTATTTTTAAAAGAGAAACAAAGACAGCAAGAGTTCCAAGGGATGCCTGGTACATCTTCCCTAGTGTAAAGAAGATTTTGTTTCCAGTGGTTGACCCACTCTGGATATGCAGTGAAGACACTGCAAAGCTACAAGCTGTCTGGCTCACCATGGTGTCTATCTACCATTCAGTGAATACAGATATTTTCTGAAAAATAGAGGAGTGTGGGTTTATATGGTACTCGGATTCCACAGTTAGTAGTTGTCTCTTTGAACTTATTTGAACTTAATTTGATCAAAGGTTATCCTAATTAATAATTTTCAGTTTGTTATGACACGATCTCAACAAACTTACACAGCTCCACAGTCAAGTGAAGAAGTATTAAACCCAGAAACACAATCTGGTAGATTAGAAATGCAGATTTTAAATGGACTAAAAGGTCAGGTCTATATAATAAGAATTTCACTGTCAAGTCAAAGAGAAATAAACTTTACTATAGAGGCAATTGAAAATTATTAAGCATTCCTGAAGTTAGAGTAATACTAGGATTTCAAATACTGGAAGAAAAAAAAAAAAAAATCATTACAAATTAAGACATCTTTAGATGGTTGGAAACAATTTTCTAGTATGAAAAACAACTTAAAAGGAAAACAGGAGAAATGGCAGAAAAGTCAAATTATACCTGAAGCATCAAATGTCTTCAATTAGGAGCAAAGAATGGTAATAAAGTTGAAAGCATTTAGTGAATAATGAGATGACAAACAATATACACAGACTTGAACTGAACATTGTTACTTAACTGAGAATTATCATTATCAATATAAGAAGACGCTGCAACATAGTCAGAATACTGATAAATGTAGGCAACATTAAAGCTGTACAATATATGTAATTCTCAACAATCTGAGGCTCACTGTTCTATCTCAGTCCTAGAAATATCTAGCATGCCATTTTGCTGAATAAGCTACAAACCTTAGAATAATAGCTCAAATCTAAAAGTATCTAGGTTTTTCCCAGGACATCTATCTTCAAAACTGTTTTCACAGAGGAAGACCTTGTTTTTGTTGCATGCTTCCATGTAATCAAATTCAAGTCCGATATAAATTTTCCTGTATCTCTATTTGCATAAAATTTTCATTATTCATCACAATACTTGAACACTGCATGAGATTAAAACACCTTTGATATCTAGACAATGCCATATATTCCACTGGTATAACAGGGAAAGCAGACCCTCAGAGTTTTGGTCATAGGAGCCAGAGTTGTACATCTATACTTTTTCTAGATATGAGATGATTATTAACAACTCATACTAAGTTTGCTGCTTGATTTCAAGCAGATCAAGAGACAAAGCTTATAGCTGGCTAAGGGAGAAACTGAATTAGTATCAGCAATTATGTTCTTTGACTAACTTGCTAGATCCTGACTGTTGTCTTCTGTTCCAAACATAGCCAAGCCCTTGGGCTACAGTGGCTGACAATCCACTGAAGTTTTGGCATAGTTTCCTGTCCTACTCCAAGTAAAGAAGTTAAGAATTTCTTAATTCTGAAAAAGGAATACTAATGTACATGTCAAAGCACTTGAGGACTTGTCACTATGAAAATTACACTTAAAGCAAATCTATTTTAGGATAAAAATAAGGAACAGTAAGTCCACAGGACCAAGTGAAAGTACAATGAAAAACAACTTAGAAAAAAGTGTACAGAAATTATGTAGAGTAATTAATCCATCTATTTATAAACACACACACATGAAAATATGTACATTCAGATTAGCAGGTTTCTTATACTATTTCATTTAGCTTTGAAGCTCTCCAAGGTCTCATTCAAGTACAGGGCTGAGCATCTAGGGTTTGTAATACCACTTATACAGTGCAAGATGCTACTTTGGGTACATTCTTCCACATGTACCCCATGCAAAAGTTTTCCTTTGATTCTGTTCATATGAAGCTTTCATTCTACCTCCAAAAATTTATTGATCTACTGCTTACATGTGGACATAAATTTATGTGAAGTATCTGTTGCCCTTTCTACACTTGGAATCAGTAATTTTGATGTATAACTGCCAAACACCTGCCCATCTTTTCACTGCATTCCTTCTTCCTCTCCGCCCCACCCTCCAGTGTGATGGGGTAAGAAAATAAAAATGGAATGAGAAAGTCTTGTGAGAAACAAAATGACAAATACTTAATGTCTTTCCTCTTCCTTTTCCCAGACTCAAATTCACTCCTTCACTTCACACTTAACTACCCCTTCCCTGAGTGACACAAGGATGATGAGAAGTTTGGGTTAATTGGTCATCACATAATGATTTCTCTCTGCTGTTCCTTACTTTTTCCCTCTTTTGCCCTGTTCCAGCATGTGCAGTCTACAGGCCACAGTTCCTTCAGGAACAGCCATCTGCTCTGGTCCAGGGTCCTCCATGGGCTGTATTGTGGATATCTGCTCCAGCATGGGCCTCCACAGAATGCAGGAAATATATTTTCTGTTATGGAGTTTCTCCTCCTCTTCCTCTTTTAACCCCAGTGTCCCCTCTCCAGATTCTCTCTCTTTTCTGGGAGGGGGAATGTTCTTCCTTTTTTCCTTTCTTATCCGTCTGTCCATCATTTTTTGCCCTTTCTTGTACATTTTTCCACAGAGGTACCACCAGCTTGGCTGAGGGCCTCAGACATGCTCAGTGGTGTGCCCCCCAGTATGTCCATTTGAGTCAGCTGGAACTGATTGTTCCTAGCACAGGGCAGCCCTGGCATTTCCTTACAGAGGCCACTCAGGCAGCCCTTTACTGCCAACACCTGTACACCTGCACCCAATACAGTAATGTTCTTCAGACACAGATATTTGGAATTCTCTCATGATAATAATTTAATGAATTGTTATCCAAATTTTATGTCATTAATGTTGAGGTTTTGTTGTTTTTTGTTTGATTGTTTCTACATCTGTCAGGCTGTCATCAAAGTTTCAGACTTTCTATATATAAAGTTATATTTTTTATAAATTAATCTATATAACCTAAATGCCTGTGCATTTTTGTGTGGAGATGTATCTGGGGTTAATATATCGAATTTCTGATTAACTCATGTTTGTATCCATATGATAATGATTGTTTTTTGAGTGACTTTGGTGATTGGTCCTCAGCACTGATTATGAAGAATTAGTCACTACTTTCTACCATTCACTCATTAAGACTATCCCTATGAATAACTTTTCTCAAAATAATTATGACAGATGACATACGTGCCCTTTTCTGTCTGTGGCTTGCCATGTGAAATTGTGCAAATTACTTAAATTCACTTAAAATCCCATAACTTACCTTTACAATAAGAGGCACATTAAGTCAATGTGCCTGCCCTAAATTCAGGTCAAATATTCACTTTATTGCTTGCAGTCTTCCATATCATTAAAGAAAACTCTCTGAGGAACAGTTTCTTGCTTCTTACTACAGGTTGCAAGGCTGTAATATACTTCTATGACACTTCAGAATAAGATTTGTGATTTTATAGCCTCATCTTACATTAGCAGGTGATGCTAAGCTATGCAAATTATTTTGTATATTTAAAAAAACAAGTATTTCCATATTTTTTTTACTATACTGTTGAGTTTCAGAGATTGGACTTATATTTCTGAAAGGTACATTTTTTTATGGGTTTTACAGAGAGAGAAGGAATCTTGAGGTACATAAGACTTTTTTTCATATATCTGATAAAGAACTCAGATATTGTGGTCTCTCTCCAACAGATGCTGATGTTTGCATTGAAATAACTTAGATGCAGAGATTTGCTTGTAAGACTGGTGGAAGGTTTGGATATCACCTTTTTGATATTTTTCCCTTCTTCAAAAACACCTTTCTGTTGTGAAATCAGAATCATCTTTGTGATGATCACAGGTGCTTGACATGGTATGTTATAATGACAGTAGGCAAAAGTAGGTAATGCAGTTTGGGAATTAAAACACTGCAAAAAGAGGGTGAGAAAGCAGAAGAGGTAAGTTAAAGCTAAAGAACTGTCATTTTTTAACTTGTCAAAATGAAATGCAAGTCTTTCAATTTGATGGTTACTGCTTACTCTTATAAAAATTGTAATTGCCTCAAACCACAGCAGCAAAACTTTTCTAGTCTGTGAAGTTTCAGAATATTATCTCAGAAACTCTGAATGGATTTTAGATTAAAAATAATGTAAGTTGTCTCAAAACTCAGCATGTTGTGTCTTTCTCATCTACAAGTTCTCTTACAGAGAAATAAGTAAAAATAATTCAAATACCATAAAGATATCATGAGTCATAAGACTGTACGGTGACTTTTTTTTTTTAATTTTTCAGAAAACCTGCAGAAGATGAAGAAGATAGACAAAGTAACACATGAACTGCAAAACTGAATGAAGGACACTTGATTGGGAAATATTATTTTGGTAAAATAGGATGTGTATTTTCTGGATGGATTACTGACTTACTGCAAACATTAATTGTTATTATAATTTGTATTATTGTAGTATGTATTGCTATTAGTTGTGTTAAAAGAATGATTTTAAAATCTGTCAGGTAAGAATTCACCCAGAAACTGAGGAATACATGGACCTACTAAAACATGCACATGAAATGTATACCAATACACTGGACAATGATGACATAAAAGTGGTTGAATTGTGACTCGGGTCATGGGGTGGAATGTATGGATTTTCTAGCTTATAGTTTATAACAAAGTTTCAGTATCATCTGGTGCATGCAGGCAAGTCAGGGGGCGAGGGGGATGGGTTATGCAGATGACTCAGACTTCATTTGCCTATCTGTGGCTCTATCTGTGCAGGGAGACACATGGGGGTCTGTGTAGATGGCTCAGACTCAAGTTGTCCATAAGCTCCAGGCCAAACAGGGCTATGTTGCACCTCACAAAGAAATGAAACCTGACCTGAGCCTTGCAGCTCCTCAACAAATGGTATGTCCTGAGTCTCAAGTCAAACCACTATCAGATTCCTGAGAAAGTAAGATAAGGAGAGCCTGGAGAGCTTCAGTGGTGGTTTCAGCCAACAAGTTTTGTGTCTCCAGATGGCATAATCCAATCGGGCATAGTTTTGCCACAGACACCTGGATGGTTTCAGACACAACCTTGTCTATTCAAACTGGATAATAGGTAATCTAAACCAGGGGATAAAAGTGCTAAGATTTAGCTTAGATTTTGGAGAATTGCCTTTCCAACACTCACCTGTATGGAGACCTTTCCCCCTTGGTCAGGACATGGGTCAAGGTGACTTTTCTAAGATTGAGAGCCCTTACCTGGAGTGGTAAGTGAATATTTAGCATGCTGTAAGTTTGCAAACACACGTGATTAACTAACACATGATATATAATATTTAGCACGCTTTCAAATTCATTATAGTGTATGCTTGCTTTTAAACTGTAATAGTGCATTCTTTCACTGTCTCCATAAAAACCTCCATTAGTGATGTATTAGACTTCAAATAGATGGTTTGCTTGGTCCTTACAGTTAAACCTGTGAATTCAAATAAAGCATTTGCTTAAACCTTGCAGTCCAGTCTCTTTTCGCCACAATGATGCAGGTATGTTATACACTATAAAACTGCTGCTGTTAAAGCATCTGTAAATGCAAAAGAAGAATGAAAAGACGTATTCTGGATATTAATTATGTTTCTTTTTGGGGGTGGGAAACATTACCTTGAGAATGATCATTCTAAAATTGAATGTATTGTTAAAACACGTCGTATCACATCTGATTAGTTTTTACTCTTGAATGAAATTATATTTAAATATTTCTTTTTGACTAAACTTAATAATATATTGAGCTAGCTAAGGGCTGCATAAAAGGTTAGCTGCAAAGAAGCTAGCTATATAGAAGATTAAAGAACAGTCTCTTCATATACACTATTTTCTGCATCATGATTCAGTTGAAAGAGTATGTGATGCATTCAAGAACAAATAGAAATGTATTAAACTTTGTCAAGAAATCTCAAAGGCAACTTTCATTCCAGTTTTCCACCACTGATAATAGAGGGAAATACTGGGAAAATTACAAGTATTGAAAAAAAACCCACAGTAAAGTAAAAACCCAAAGCTATGTTTATATAAAATAAATTAGTGATGCCATTACAGAATCAAAGATTCATACAAGTTTTAAGGGATCTTGGGAAGTCACCCACTCCAAAGTCCTACTGAGATAATGGACATTGAATTCAGACCACTTTTCTCAGTGCTTTTGTCCAGTTAAGTCTTGGGAAAAATTCCCTGGGTTTAATTATTCTCATGACAATTCCACCTCCCCCACAACCCCGCTACATCCAACCCCAGCTCCCTTTATTCTTTTTAAAATGAACTTTTTTTCAAATGGTGTTCCAAGTTCCTCTTCAGTTTGAGTAATCTGGATTCATATAATAGAGATGTAAAATTCTAAAGGCTCACGATACCATAAAGGCCAAACACTGAAATATACTACTCCCCGTGTTTCTTAGACAAAACTTTGTATATTTATGTAAATGTTTATTTAATTTTTATTTTATTTTGGTTGGTTTTGTTTGTTTGTTTGTTTTTATAAAGAGTTCTATGACTTGCTTGCATGGGTCAAAAAAATCAGGCAAGGAAAAATTATCCTCAGGATTGCCTTCACATATTCTCTGCAAATATTCTTACTATGAGCAAAGCCATCACATAAGGAGCTACTAATTTTAAGTATAAAGTAATACATTCATTAAGACTGAATGAGATTTTTTAAGTCATCAAGTTTTGATCTTCTGCATAATTTAGCTTCTAAGAATTAATTCTTGTTTCAAGAACATCAAAGTATTCAGTCTCTGACTAGAGCTGTCAAAGATGAGGAGTCCCTCATAAAGTCTTGTAAAGTGTTTCAGTGTTTTAAGCTAGATGTAAATATTGCATGGCATTTTCTGTTGATTGATACAAACATCTTTCTTAGACCATTCTCAGCCTTTTAGCTGTCCTACTTTGCACTTCTACTCCTCAGGCAGAATTTTATTATCTGAAATTAAATTATCTCACACAAATTTTGTCTTTTGATTATAAAGATTGAACTTCTGCAGTCTTTCTCACAAGGCTGTAATATTTTTGAACTTTTAGTTGAGTATATTACCCATCCTTAATACCTTGTTAAATATAAAAGTGGATGCAGAGATGATTACACCAGGGATAAATCTGTAAGATAAAGACCATCCCAGCTATGCCTGATATGCTCAGTTTTGGTTTATCCTTTTTGTGCATTCAAAAATATCATTGACTCCCCCATCAAAATTTTTTTGCCATAACTCATATTAACCTATTATCTATTACAATGTCTTAACCAATAAGGTCTCTACTCAGACACCATATATTCTTGATGTGCTACTTTATTTTGATACATTGCTCTCAATAGTGGAAAGGTTTCCAGATTACGCTGAATATCTGTCTATCTCATAATTACTCATTCCTCTAATATTTGTAAAATATTATGTCTACTTTTGCATTGCCTACTGTATCACACTAGTATCATTCTCCAAATAAATATATTAAAATAGGACATAGTAAGATACAGCATTTGCTTAGACATCTAGAAATCCCTTTGATGTCCATAATGTGTTAACCTCTCCTTAATATAATAATTTATTATATAAAAGATAAGTTTAAAACATTTCCATTAACTTAATGAATAATAAGATAGAAATGAAGCACTATACTTTATGTACCTTAGCTTTTTATTATTAAGGGCCTTTTATATGCAGTTCTGGAGGCTGTTTTCTCATAATTCAGACAGATACTATGTCTGTGTTTCTGACTCTGTGTCAATATTTTTTCTTGATATTCACATACTAGTGCCCTTGTGTGACTTTTTTTTTATGACCTTGTACCGTTAAGTCCCAATATTGCTTGGATCACAACAACCCCAGGCAACACTACAGGCTTGGGGAAGAGTGGCTGGAAAGCTGCCTGGCTGAAAAGGACCTGGAGCTATTGCTCAATAGCTGGCTAAATATGAGCTAACAGTGTGCCCAGGTGCCCAGAAGACATTGAGGTGCTGGAGCATGTCCAGAGAAGAGTAACAAAGCTGGTGAATGTTCTGGAGAACAAGTTCTATGAGGAGGGCCTGAGGGAACTGGGGTTGTTTAGCCTAGAGAAAAAGAGGCTAAGGCCGAGAGACCTTATCACTCTAGCAAGGTGGAAGTCAGTCTCTTCTCCCAAGTAACAAGTGATAAGAGGAGGCAGCATGAAGTTGCACCAAGGGAGGTTTAGCTTGGATATTACGAAAAAAAAAAAAAAAATTCACTGAAAGGGTTATAAAGTACTGTTTGTAGACATTTATTAATATTAGAGAAACCAATAATAGCATATTAAACAGGAACAACTATAGCAAATGTGAGTGGGTTCTAATGAAAACTATGTAGTTACTATGTGAAATGTGTTACGTGGGAACAGTTGCTGCACTGGAGAGGATGTCTAGCACAGGATACTTGTGTGGGGACAAGTATTGGTTTGGCCAAGATGGAGTGTTTCCTTGTTATCTTTCCTCTGTCTTTCTCTTCTTCATCTATATAATGTGTTTAGTAGTAACCTACACTGAGTTAAAAAATATGGCGACATATTTAGGTAATTCTAGACTTCAGGGCATGAACAACTCAATTTTTATCATTACAGAGTTGCAATAGGAATTCTAGAACATTTAAAATGTTCTCTGCTCTTACAACATTGCTATATATCTTTCAGAAAGTATGAAATGGAATCTTGGGCAATATTAAGGTGGAAGGAAATGCGTACAGCGTCCCCTCCAAAATTATCATTAATATTAAAATAGATAAAATCGTGCTTTCAAAAAAGGAAAAAGAAGTGTCACTTTGATGGATATATGCAATTAAAATGTCTCTGTGTTTAAACTGGAAGGAATATTTTACTTACAACAGGACCACAACAAACAGCTAGATAGAATATAGTTCATTTAGTTACTAACACTTCACCTTATTAAAAGACTGAGAAGGAAGGTCCCAAAGATCTTTGAGTTATTTATAACTGTAGTAACAAAGGCAGTGTAAGAACTGAGAATTATGGCCTTACACAAATTTAGAAAATTACACTGCACTCTTTCTTTCTCCAAAATAAATATATGGAATGGACTAGTAAATAAAATTAAATAAAGCAGTTGTTAGATTACTTTCTTGTTTTGTTTTGCTTAGTTTCTATCATTGCAGAAAAAAAAAAAAAAAAGAAAATCTCATGGATAACATTCTGAAAATATATCATATTTCAATGTTTTTTACAACTCCTAATTACTAAAGAAACAAAACAAAACAAAACAAAAACAAACAAACAAACAAGATAATCTATACAGGAATTTGTTTGAACCCTGAAATTTAAAATTAACACTATGGGCAATATTCTCTACATTTTTAATTCATCTTTCATACATGTAAAACATTAAATATAATTTCTTCTATAAGGGATTTCATATCCTGTAGGAAGTATTTCAGCATATTTCAATAACATACTGAAGCTGTGACAATTTTTCCCTTGTCAGTAAGGAAAAGTTGGTGAATTCATAATCCTTTATATATTCATTGTTGACATAGTAGGGTTCCTCTAATATACTATAAAATGTTCCCTCAGTCTTCTTTAAACTACAAAACACTTAGAAATTTTCCTTTTCTAAAAAATTTTCCTGCAGAAAAGAAGTCAGTAACAGTCACCATAAGTAGAAATGCTGACTTTGTATGAAAGATTGTTTTAAATGACATTTTAATTAATTATAATTAAATTATAATCTAATATAACACTCAGTAATGTGAAATTTGAAAACTGGTAATTTTTTTCTACATCATAGTGCTAATTTTTGTTAGTGATATTATTTAGAAAAAGTGGAACTTCTTGGTTGGTTTTTATTACATTTGAAGTATATTGACTTCAAAAATACTTTGAAGAGAAAATTTGAAGCAACCATTAAGAAAGAGGTTAATTACTTGATCATCTTACTGTAACCTCTGTGGCATACATCTTGAGACTCATGATCAAAAGGCTATCAGTAAAACTGAAGTGGGTGATAGAAACAAAAAATTCTATATAAGAGGGCTTATATATATATATATATACATATATATATTGCAGATGTCAACAAGCTTTCTAGTCAATACTGTTTATTATTGTTTTTAGAATCATTACTGTTGGAAAGGACCTCTAGGATCATTGAGTCCAACCTTCATCCTAACATCTATCTATCCATTAGACCATAGCCTCAAGTGCTACATCCACTCATTTTTTAAACAC
>JANIJG010000552.1:0-44089 GCA_024611175.1 Megaceryle torquata | reverse complement strand
TGAAAGGGTTCGTCGGGTACATGACACAAAAAGGTATGTTCCATGGGCTCTCCCCCCCCCCCCCTCCCCCCCAAAAATTTTTTTTTTTTTTTTTTTTTTTTTTTTTTTTCCAAACCTGTAGAAGCCACAGAAGAGACGGAGCCGCAGTTCAGCTCTGGGTGGCTGCAAACACACCAGCAGGGGCTGGGGGAAGATCATCCTTCCTTCTCCCCACAGGCTCTCCCAAAGGGCTGATACCTTAATTGCTTGAAGAATATTTCATATGTTATTCGGGGAGACATCTTCCAGCTACAAGCCACAAAGAAGGTTTCCCTTAAACAGCTTCATTGTATTTAAGGCCCTTTCTGTCAACCTTTCGAGGCTTCCGAGTCAGGGGAAGGTTTCCCCCTGCCCAGGAGCTCTTCCCAGAGGTGACAACCTCTGGGTACCAGAAAGCAGTAAAAGGGACATTTTTTTCTAGCTGCATCCTAGAAGAAGCCACTTGACAGGCTGGTCAGATATGAAATGAGCTCTTTATTGAATACAAGGTTTGAATCTCAATGAAGGATTTATAAATCATTGCGAGAATTAAGGGAGTAAACAATGGACTAAAGTCAATTAATAACACTTACTCTCATTGGATTTAAGATATTAGCAGTGACTCCAGCATAGCACAAACTGAAACAGCTCCAACTACTAATCACCAAACCACTTCCAGAAGAGAAATAACGTTGGCCCAGAGGGCAGAATGAAGAGTCACAATATAAAGAGAAGTTTTCTCACCACTTTTCTTCATAAAATTATGACATTTATATTTTAATATTGAGAATTGGAACTAAAAACAGGTCCAAAGAGCAAACAAACAAGCAAAAAAAAATTATCTTTCCGAAAAAGTAGTTTGTACAATAGCAGCTGTTATTAGAAAGGTGGGGTTTGTTTCAAGTTTAATTAATCTGACACCCAGCCAACGAGAATTCGGAGCATTCCGTGGGTTTTCATGAGCAGCTTCTCCACCTTAGGTTGAACTTCGCTATCGCTTCAAATAGACTGCACGAATTCCAAGGAAGGAGCTGCTCAAAACAAACCCGGGTGAAGAGAAGCTGCTGCCAGAGGGGAAAAGTCAGCGGAACGGTCAAGCGCGGAACATAACAATTGTCACACCACAAATAACCCCCAAGCCGGGTCTGCAAGCTCTGGGGAGATGCTCAAACCAGCACACGGGCGGGTGGGAAGGGGCTGGAGCTCCCCGGCAGTAGCAGTGCCGGGGAAGGACCGCAACACGCCAGGACAGCACAGAAGCATCAGGGATACAAGGGGGTAAAGTGATAGCTACATTAAATAACCGAGCAAATTGTCTCTTGGAATTCCAAATATACACAAATATATCGAAAAAATCACTTTCTACAGGTTATGCCAAGGCAGCTCCAGAGAACACAGACATTTCATTAAAAAAAACCCAACAAAAACAAACAACAAAACTCAAAGGAAAATCCTATTTCTATTTTCTCGTGAAAGATACACACAGAAAAAGGAGTTACGTGTACGAAACTCAACACAACTACAGCAAAAGGCAGCGTGTTCATCAGCCTGGAGGCAAAGGAAGCCAGGGAACATGGTCTGTTACAATGCACTGTAGAAAATACCATCACCTTGGATACAGACTGCGAGGACACCGGGCTTCGGCTGGCAACGAAATATCCGAGAGGATGCTGAATGCAACAGTGAGTCATTTTAATGACTAGGACGCGTGAGATGATCCTCGGTGTGCAACGCCTCTATCGGAGGGTATCTACATGCAAAACACTTGGTGCCTTCCCATGACGTAAAGGTGCTCGGCTCCGGAGAACGCTTTCTGCTGGCCAGGAGCGCAGGAACGCTGCCTGCTGCTCTCCTTCTGCAGGGAGCGAGGGAGCAGCAGTGTCACAGCTCACTAAGCTCTGCTCTGATTATAATTGCAAATGCCCGTTCTCTCTTTTTATGGGCCAAAAGACACGCTGGGTATGTCCTAGAGAGGGAACCGACTCGCTTCGCAAGAAAAACATCGCTGAAAAATGCTTTTATGGCAATATAGCTGGTCTGTATTTCAACTGGCTGCTTTAGGTTTCATATACTGGCCTCTTATTTGTGGCATTCGCTTTTAATTAGGAAAAAAAAAAAAAAAGCAATTCCTACGTAGCTAAGTGTTCGGGAGCTGTGGTGGAAACCCACGCTAACAATCAGCTCCCTTCTCCCAATATAGCATTTCAGAAGCATTTGCGTCAGCCCGAGACTCAAAACCACTCGAGAAGTCCCCTCGCTAGCAGCAAGACGAGGCTCTCGCCTGAAACCAGCCAACGCTTAAGCGCTTCTGTAATTCAGGATGCCAAGCGAGCGGCGGTTGGCGCGCCGAGCAGACCCCCAGCCCCCCGGGAACCCCCGGGCTGCTGCCATCAACAGGGCCCCACGGTACCACGGAAGACGGACGGGGTCGAAAGCTGGGGTAACTGCTTTGCATCTCTTACCAGCCAGGGAGAGCAAGCAGGGGGTGGCCGCCCTCGTTCTGGCCGTTGCTGGGCCACAGAAAGCACCGGTCACTGTCGCTCCGCTGGAAGCTCGCCGCTCGGTTCGCTCGAGCTCGCGACTGCGGGCACAAGTTGCTTATTTTATGAATGAGCTGATTTCAGGCATCAGGAAGATTTATTTTGTGTAAATAAAGGGCCAGGCACCTCGCTCATTAGCCAAGATTCTTTCATTTGGTATAATTAATAGTTAACTAAGGCCCTTTTTTTTTTTTTTAAATCTTTTAAATACAAAGCATCATTTCTCCTCCATTGTAATTTCTGTTTCAGCAAATCGCCACCGGTCAAGCGTCAGCTACTTCAGATTGGGGGGGTTGGACTTGATGACCCTTAAAGGTCCCTCCAACCCAAACCATTCTGTGATTGTATGAAGATTAACTTGGAAAAACTGTTGATATCTTTGGAGAGAAGGGAGAATTTCTAGAGAAACTTAAGAGAATTGAGCAGCAAGTTGTACACCCCCCTTTCCTCACGGGATAGCAGTAAGGTTGATAAGGCTCTTACAACAACGCTGTGAATCTCCCAGCTGGGTTAAAGATCTGTAACCAGCACTACAGCCAATTGCACTGCTGGCTGCGTGGTGCATCTGAGGAGAGAGTTGGATACTTTAGAAGCGTGGGTTACACTTTGTGATAGTCTGTTGTACCAAGCTCCTTCTGTCTAGATAAGTGGACCTACCGCAAGCAACAAAACAGGAGGTAAGCAATAAATACCCTGCTTCCAAAACCAGCCACCACCTTCCTGTGTTCAATCACACCCAGGCAGAGCAGGAGCCAGAGGCCACCCTGTGCTGCCAGTTCTGAGTCAGAGAAACACGTTAGGACAGGTGGCTGCACAAGCTCCACGCAGGCATCCTGTCAAGAAAAGCATATTAATGTACAAAAAAGGTAATATAAATACACACAGGGACAGAGACGCCGTATCAGCGGGGTCCAGTTTTCCACAGTGATGCAGCCACAGCCACAACGAGCAAAGGGCCAGGTGAAATACAAGTGATACCTGTAGTTCAGGACAAGGAGCCTGTTGAGATTTACAACAAAGACTACAAGTTGTAAAATCCATCTGCCTGTACTAAAGAATCCAGACAGGATAGGGAAAATTTCAACAATTTTTCCAAGCCCTCATCCCCCAGCACTAACCAGTTATGCACAGGAATAGAGTCTGATCTACAATACAGAACCCTGGAAGCCTAAATAGACAATGGCTCTCCACAGCCTCATTCCTTCTAAGTCAATAATTCATTTTCTCTTGAAAGTTGCTGTGGCTCGTGCAGTGTAATAGTATAGCAGCAAATATTTAAAGGAAAACATCATGGTCTGTATACCAAAGACATTAAAGAAAAGATTTGTTTGCAGGGATGTACTTCAAGTATTTAAGCGGTCACTTCTATGCAAACCAGTCTAGCATTTCAGTTTTTCTTGGAAGCCAGGCACTGCCTGCTCTCAGAGATTTACGCCCTTAGTTAGCAGGCTGGTTTGTTACAGACTAACCCACTTTCATCTTGAGAAAGACTAAAATGTGGCATTTTTTGCCAGACTGCATTTTTTCCCAGTTATTTCTGAAACACTGGCTGTTTCAAGTGAAATTCTTCACGAGTAATTGGTATGTGATGGCAGCTTTAACCCGCGACGGTACAAAAGCACAGCGAAACATTTCAAACAGTAACCACACCTCAAGCCTTTCTGCTTACCCCACCACACCATTTCCCCCAAGTGTCCTGCATTATTAGACCCGATTCTTCATTGTCAGTGCAACTGCTTTCAGAGCAGGTCTGGCAAAATGAGACCTGGAGGCTTTGGCTCCACGCAGTTGATCCAGAAGTTTGCACAGCTTGCGTGGTACTGGTGCCCTCCATACGCCAGCTTAAAGTTATCCGTTTCTGAATTAAAGGCCTAAAAGAACAAGAATTGAAACAAGTGTGAGAGCCTCATCTACTCCAGGATCTAGAAACTGGAGTGGAAGATGAATGCTGCACGGGTATCACCCCAGAATGGCACAGCACGGCAGGACCCTCCCAACTCTCAACAGGCCACCCAATCAAAAAATATTTCACTTTAGTCTGCAAAGTGTTTGCAGGTGGACAAAAGCTCAACCATCACGCCCAGTGCACCCTTTGCCTGTTACAGCCTGTGCTGGGAGAGCCATCTGATCAGCAGGCTGCCTGCTCTGACACCCAGCCACTAACTCACCTTGCTTCATACATCTTCTAGTTCTGCCATGGATCCACCCAAGAGAAAAGCTCCTCCTGGCAGCCAGCAGACACCTACTGCATCTATTTCACTGGCTCACACTTTGCCCTGGTTTAGACAGGTGCAGCTCTTGGTATCAGAGTTGTTTCACTTTGAATTTGAGCTATTTTTTTCTTCTGTTAATTGAATCTGCTTTACAACAGGAGCTTCTGAACAGAGTGTGTGAAGCCATGGACGAGCTTAAAGCATCTCAGTGTTTGTTGCTAGGAGATACTTTCCAATGCTTCACAGCTACCAAGTCAAAAAAAAAAATTCTAACCCTGTTCCCCACACCCTGGATTTCCTGCAGAGATCCCCAAAATGCCGTTGCCTACTACATATAGCCAAAAGTCAATATTTGTAGCAAAAATAAACCCCTCCAGCTCCACCCCTTCCGCAACAGACACACAGGCAGCTACAAATTCCAAAACTCACTGCAGTGAATTTTCTACCACACGACAGAAGTAGCACAAAACCAGAGAGCCATTCACAAGATACGAGCATGCAGACAAGACAAAGGGGAGGCTCTAGAGCATGTTAGTTGATCAGATCAGGTGTTACGGTCACAAAAAAATGACTAGAAGAGAAGGATTAATGATTGGTACAAATTGAGAATGACAGCTGAAAGCCAGTTCAGCCTTCCACACTCAACTAAGAATGATTCCATAAAGAGTATGGTTTTTACAGATTCATACTTTTCTAGGAAGCTCTTCCACAGGTTTCTCTTCATTCTGAAATAATGTTGAAACCAAAACGTCAGCAAAACTGCCGATACACGTTAATGGGTTGGCATCACTCTGTACGTGGCCTGGGATTCCCTCCCAGCTCTGCTAATTGCAACAGTCCCCTCCTGGTGAGCCTCAGAGATGCATTTCATCAAGAAAAGTCATTAAAAGATTTTTTTTTTTTTTTTTTTAATAGATACACTTTAAAAGTCTTAGTATCCCAGTTTCTTCCCTGTTACGAGCAATTTTAACTCAACCCTTCATCCACATCCGTGTCACACCCAAAGCCCAATGAATACAGGACACTGAGTCCCATCTATAGGTCAGATTTTGCCTTGGCCACCTCCAGTTACTAATTATAGCCATGAATTTTTTTTTTAAATGCACCCAAGGCCTAAATGAAAGTCCACACTGTAAATTCAAAATGAGTTTACCATTATACTTACTTTACTTCTCGAATCCACGTTTAGGAGACACACTCCACAGGCGAGGTCTTGGGCGTTTTTAATCCCTGGCCGCAGCATACAAGAAGAGAAATCCAGTGAGTTCTCATCTGGCTAAAGAAACAAGACAAGACAATTTAGGGATTTTCAATGACTGAAAAAGTTTCAAACACCACAATAAAAACGATTGATCCGGTTGCTACTGAGAGCCATGGTCTAACACAAGGGCAACACGGCAGGGATGGCATTTTACATCTTCTCGTAAGCCGACGCGTGATTTAATCGAAGCCATTAGTATGTATTTGCCATCCTGCTCCGCAATCTCCATCAACCTTAATTTATAACGCTCAAGCTCTTGAAAAAGGGTTTGACTACAAAGGAAAGAATTCTTAAATTCCACATTCCCACATCAAAAGGGGAAGAAACTTCTGAAGCAAGAGCCCAGGCAGCGGTTGCTCCATTTCAGCTGCGGCGCATCCAGAGCCGGATGAAGATAAACGGTGGAACACAACAACTGTTTGTGCAGCTGCAAGGAAACGGGGCACAGGCCAGCACCACTTTCACTCCTCAGCATGCCAAGTGGGGTCTGTATCGGTGCTTGTTGTCCTGAATTCCATGATTGCCTGATCAAAAAAGGGCAGTTGTTATTCCTCCGGAAGGTTTTTCTGAAGCTGGAATATGGCAGAGCAGTACCAAACGGGATATGAAGGTTAACCAAACCAGAGAAGAATTAAAGGCACCAGCAATGCACAAGCTCAGGTTAAAGAGAGGCAAAGGATGGGAGAATAAGCCTGTAAATAAGTAATAGATTAATACAGCCACTTTTCCAGTACATAATCTTCCGTTGCAGCCACAAGATAAACGACAGATTGAAACTTTACATAAAGGTGGCATAAAAGTGTTGCAGTTTTGCTCGAAGCTAACAGTGCAAATACAAACAGTGACTAGAAATGCAAGAAGCTTCAAAGGAATGGTGTGATCTAGGACACGTGTACTCTGAATCCACACTCTAGGGATGCTGATCACGCTTCCCTTCCAAAAGGCTGCAGAAGAATTGGAATCCTGAAAAGAAAAAAAAACACAACAAAAAACCAACCCACCCTTTAATCTTTAAGTAGATCAATCAAATTAATAAAGGCACTCTAATATTTGTTTACCAAATGCACGAGTGAAGCAAATGAGAAGGTCATCCTGTAATTTGCAGTGAAAAACCACAAGGCTGTGCATAAAATTACCTTGTAACAAAATCCTTTAAAAGATAAAATTAACCTTTCCAAGCACATGCCTCAGAGCTCAAATACCTCTCTCCACTTAATTGGCACTTCTGCATCATTTGGGACCTGTGACTGCAACACCAGGGAGGAAGGTGTGGCTTCCACACCTCCCAGCGACCCAGTGGAGAAGAGAAACAGAGAGGGAGGATTTTGAGAGCTCCAGGAGTCCCTGTCTCTTAGGTATCTCCAGAGGTGCTCTGCGTGGGGATGTGAAGTAATTCGCAGCTCTTCGCATGTTTAAAATTTATCTGGACTTCTGCAGCTCGCAGAACACGTGGCCAAGCTTTGGACTTTAAGGTAATCCCTGTAATCTTCCAAGGAAAAGCACTTTAAGAACTAAATTTTAATCCACTTGCTTAAATCGGGAGAGGATCCCGATAGCTTTTCGGATTGTTCCTATCAACAATGCCAGAGTTCAGACCGATGTCTGAATCCCACTCTACCAACTTCATCTGCCAAGTAGAAAAATACTGGAAGTCTAACTTTCGTACTATGACAGGCTTTGTGCAACACAGAACACCACCCAGAATACCTGCTTGCCACTGCTGTTTGTACTGGAGAGGTTTAAAAGGTGTGAGAAGTGTGTGGAAAGGGGCTGATCGTTTGCAGTACCCCTTTTGCAGGGAATGGTGGTTGGCTGAAGGTGGCTGGTTCAAGCAGAAACTAAGTTCTCTGGGCCTTACTCATAAATGAGTGTTTATTGGGATGCAAAAACCTTTAGTGGCCATAGCTGCATTGAAGAAGGATGCCACAAATTGAAACGTTCACCAAAAACATAACCACGGTCATGATCTGCTTGTTGTTGTTTGACGTGATGCACTAAGAGTTAGAGACTCCTCGGGTACACACGGAGTTAAAGGGATCCATTATGCAAGACAATACCAAGCACCTACAGATGGATGACTCCCTAAAAATAGGAGTTTTACCGTGGTTAAAGAAAGTAATTTTGCCCGTTGCATTTCCTGTGACACACATGCACACAAAGGTGCAAGGTGTTTAAGGACAAGGTGATTTTATTGCTTTCTAATCGTGCGTATTCTGCACCTGGCTTCAGGTTGTCCCTCTTTTTCCAAGTTCCTTTGTAGACCCTTCCCATGGTGGGGCTCCTCTTCTTAAAGGCCACCCCTGAGACAGCCCCTCACTACCTCTGCCGGGAACACTTGCTGGAGTTGTGCAGAAAGCTCTCAAGCTCCCACCAGACTGTCTCAGAGCAATTGAGCTTTTCCTGGCAGTTCTACTCAGAGGAGGAGAAGCTATTTAGTCTGTAGTGGGAACCAAAACAAACTTTGGCATTTCCAAAGGCAGAGAGAAAGGAAAACAGTTTAGTTATTCCTGCGTTGCCACACTGTGTGCTCCTGTGCCGTGAGCGTGAAAACGATCTGCGGGGATGTTACAAACACAACCATGTCCACATTACTCTGGATTCATAAAATGGCTTATTTCAATTTTAGTAAGGTTCCCATACTGGAGAGGTCCACAGACACACAGGATGTCATCTAAATCATTAAGACACTAAGACAACATGATGGTTGTACATAAATTACACTTTTCTTACAGAGAGCTTTAAACTGGATTTCACAAGTAAGTGCCTGCCCATTTTGGAAGAGGAAAATAAAACTGTAAAGTTAGGACACCCCCTGAAGCCACTTTACGTATAGTTACGACATTTCTTTTAGTAAAGACAGTTTATTTTGGGTCCTACCGTTAAAGCAGCAAGAGACATGAAGCTTATTAGGTTGTTCCACACTTTATCAATATCCTTCAGCAGCTGCTGGAGCTTCTCACTGCAAACAGCGGTGGCTTTGATGCCCAGTTCAACTCTCTTTGTTACTCTGTAGACTTCAACAACCCCTGTTGATGTAAAACACAGCGGAGAACTGCAGAGCATTCGCTGCAAGCACAGGTTTCTGAAACTTCAACTCAGCAATAGCACGAAAGAGCCACGGCGCACATGGGCAGGTATTTCAAAGCAGTAGTTACATTTATTTACCAGAAGAGTTGTTCATTGCTTCAGTGAAGGCAAAGACTAATCTAAAAAATGATTCTGCTGGGGAAAGGGTGATTGCATGTTAGTTTTTCAGAGGAGAACTTTCAGCGTAAGAGACGCGGTAAATGAAAACATACCTAGCAAATATTCCATGCCTTGAGCAGACTGGATGACTTCAGTGCAAACGGATGAACTACTTATTCCATTTAAGGTATCATTTGCTTTCTTTATGACCTGGTGGAAATGAATTTCATAAAATGATGGTGTTATCTCCCTTAAACTAATGATTAAGGACCAGATTGTCCCCAACAGAAACCGTTGTACAGAAAAGGAGGCAAATTAACTAAGAAATAATTGCCATACTCCATCACACGTTTTTAGCTTTTCATGCTGTAACTCTAAGTAGATCAGGAGAAAAGTATGAACATTTAAAACCTTAACGTATTCCCTCAAATATTTCCCTGACCAACAAAACAGTTTCAGGAGCACACGTGCGTAGCTCTCTGGTTTAATAATAGCGTTCACGGTTTTGCCTGTCTAATGCTCCAATGCAAAGAAGAAATTCTAAGGAAAACTAATGTGGCTGTGAAACATCTGACACCCATTACCAGGAAACTGATGGCTCCTCCGCACAGTACATTACCCATGCCTGTTCCTCCAGAAGGGCTGAAGAGCCAGACGCTGGTATCGATGCCCCAGCAACGTGCCTTACTGGGCACCCAGAACACAGGAACACCCTGTGAACGAGTTAACTTGGAGAATTTGGCAAAAGCCAAACTAAGCATGAATGACAGGGAGATTAGCACAGGATCTTTCACTGAGGAGGTAAGGCTTCTGCTGTGTGCCAGCTTTTGGTTTAAAAATGGTAATCCACTGGGCTGATTTCACACCCTTTCTATGCCTGTGTGGTCTTAAACAGTGAATGGGGTGGCACCTACAGGAGGAGGTTACACACTTACCTGCAGGGCACTCTCCAAGCATCTTTGCCATTCATATGCATACCTCTCACTTTCCTACAGGGAAGAAGAGGAGAGTCTGAATCTGTTCCTACACACGCTGGCCTTTCTCCTATCACAACTGACCTACAGGAGACAGGTATTTTAAGAGACTATTTGCAGATTAGCTATGCAAAAATTTTAACATACCTATTCCTAATTTCCCCTCCATTCTTTAAATATACTCTTTGTAACCAAACCCTGAAATTTGATTTCTGGGAGTTAGAACTAGTTTCAAAAAGAAGAACATATATGAATGGGTGAAATGTTTGCATTGCACACACTCCCAATGCATTTCTTACAGGTCTGCTGTTCTAGAAATGGGGATTAGCAGAATTTAATCGGAGTCCTTTTACCATCTTTTCTCAAGATGAGCAAAAGAAATAACTACAGCCAAAATGTTGTCATTTCCCAAAGCCAAAGGTCTCCGTGCCAAAGCCGGGATTAGATTTAAGTCGTAACTAATTTCTAGTTACAAGCTTAGACTGAAAGGTCAAGTGATTCTGATTGACTTTCAGACAAGAGCATTTTTCTCCCCACTTCACAAGACTTTAAAGAAAGGAGAAAGGAGAGAAAAAAAACCCTCCGTTATGAGCAGTTGACAAACAAAACATCTAACCTTATACAGGGGTCATCTTAGAATCCTACCCTACATTCAAACAGCTAAAGTCCCGAAGAGCTGGGATACAGAACACCCTCGATGTCACACTGATGGAAGCCACTGCCAATTTCCGTACATTCCAGGCAATCCCTTACCTCAACTTCCCCTGTCAAGTCTTTGTATTTGTCTCTGATGACAGGCAAAGCCGGCTTCTCACTTAGAGTATTTGAACGATCTCTGAATGGCTGCTCCAAAACTGGCAAAGGTGAAGAGCGACTTATTTCTCGGTCACCTAGACTTAAGCTCCTTTTATGAGACCCTGAAAAGTTGGGATATAATCAAGTTAAGTCTTTTATTCATGAAGGCACAGGCTATTTTAAATGAATAAACTAGTGGCAAGGGACACACTGCTACCCCAGAAGAAGAAAGCCTTCTATTTACTCAGTGACTGGTGCAAATTTCCCCCGTTCCTCAACTCTTACGATTTTTATTTTGCACTTTTTTTTTTTTTTTATTATTTTTTTTTTTCTTTCTAGAAAGAAACCTGCTCCAAATGCAATAGAAATCAGTGAGAAGATTCAGCTTGGTTCCAGAAGCCTTTGTAACAGTCCCCACTGGCTAATTTATAATTTGATTAGAAAAATGAGCCTTTGATAAGCAAATGCATACTGGGCTTCCTCCACCCCGAGCAGGCTTACCTTGCACAGACAGGTCAAAGGTAGCCAGTTCACTCCTGATCATTTCTTCACTAGATTTCATCTTGCCTTGGGACGTTGCCACCAAGAAGTCAAACTTGCTGATTTTTGGCTTTTCACTTTGGAATTCTCCAAAGTCATCTGTGGACTCTCTTCGCAGTTCAGAAGAGATGCCACTAGCAAGGAAATCTGCGTCTTGGTTTGTGTCAGAGGCGGCTGCTGCTGCTGCATCCTGTGCTTCTGATGAGGGTCTCGCAAAATCACCGAAGTCTCCAATGTCATCATCACTTGGACCGCTGGGTATTGGTCCAGAGTCTTTAAAGTTTGCAAAGGCTGCAAAGGAAACATCCTGTAAAGCATCCTCGCTAGAAAAGGTTGTCACTTTGGAAACTGTTGTCATGGTAATGTTTTCTGAACTGCCAAACAAAGTCTCCTTCTTCTGAAGGACAGAAGTAGCCGCAGAGGATCCACTTCCTGAGGACTGGACAAAGGAGGAGAGCTTCTTGCCCTGCTGAATGTCTTCTTTGTCAGACCAGTCATAGCTTGCCAGGCTGCTGACTGCAGACCCACTGTTACAGCTTCCAAATGGGGCACATTTTAAGTCATCTATATCTGAGAAAAACAAACCCCTACAATTAGAAGCTGAAGTCCAAACGTTAATCTCTCTAAAAACAACAGCAGCTTGCGAGAGTCTTAAAGAACTGCGAGAACACACACGGTGAACTGTTGTTTCAGTGAGGCTTAGAGTTTGCACAAAAATAATCTGAAAAATACCTAAGCGTTTAACACAGAAGTTTCTCAGTTTAATAAGTGCGAGGCTTGACCTTTGAATATTGTCCTGGATTTTAAGCTGAAAGTCACCACCCCACTGTGGGTAGTGAAGAAACACAAAACCCAATAAATGTCTCTGGACAGTACAGCCTGCCCAGATCACCAGTGCAGTTTTCTGATGCTGGCTGCAGAATCTCCAATCAAAAGGTAAACATTAGCAACTCAAACATCTTACTGCATTATTTCATCTTATCAAAACCACCCACACACAAGACTGGGCTCACTTTTCCATTCCCTCCGATAAAGTCATAATACACTTGAATTTTATACTCCTGCTTTGATACAAGTAATGTATAAAAACGTGCTGCAGGAATTAATTTAAAAAAAAAACCCCAGAAATTCCATTTCAGTTTAGCAGAGTCACCGTGGTGCCGTGCAGCCGACTCCTCAAACTCACAGCTGGGAACGACGTGAATATTCTGAAGGTCTTGTTTCAGCTTTTATGAACTATTTATTCAGTTAAGGATAGAGAAAATCCAATTATTCTGCAGAAAGTTCCAAACATTTATACTCACCCGGCAATTACATGGGCCAATAGGTTCTCCTCAGTGCCAGGAGCAGGTATGGGAGCTAGGCTGGTTGCTTACATTAGAGCCAGCACAGGAGCCTGAACAGTGACCAGGGTCTGCTGGGCTTTGTCCACTACTCATTCAACTGATCTTTCACATTTAGCCTGAGATTGATCCATAGCGAAGGCACAAAGAGCCAGGGGCTGCGTAATTTTCATTAAAGCATTTTAAAAATAAATAAATAAAAAGCCCTCCAGTACTACATTTGGCATTTGTTTTCCAGCATTAGCAATTGTCACTTCGGATTAGACGTTCGGCCGCTGCTCGGTGCCTGAGGTCAAACGGGCTGGAGGTAAAGCAAACCCAAACCAGAAGATACGTTCTCTTGGCATTGTTTTAACTGAGACTCTCCTGGCAAACATGATGGTCCTAACTGGCTGGCACACAGCACCAGCAACTTGGGTTTCACACAGCCAGGGTGGGAGCAAGCTGACTTTCCAGCTGCCCTCTTTATTCAATCTGGCCACCCCAGCCTGAGGATTAAGGCATTTTAACAAAACCTTTCTGCCTTCATCTATTCATCTTAGTGGAAGGGCAGAGGACGCCACGCTCTAGGCTGCTTTCCAGGCATGACCCACATACACGACTAATTAAAAGTCCCAACAAATACACAATGCAAGGACAGCGTTTAATGGCTACTGGAAGGAAAGGCCCCTTGCGATGGGTCGGCAAGGCACGGTGTGTCATCTACCAGATCTTCCTCAGGGATCATCATCATCGCCCTTCAGCTGCTGCATCTGCACATGGCAGCGTCTCAACAACAAACCCGAGCACCTTGCGCGTACACGGCAAGCTTTCCAAGTGCCACTCCAATAGGAAATCTGTAGAGCAAGCAGTTTGCAGAAGGGCAGACAGACGAGAGATGAAATCACCTGCTCACGGCAAAGCTGAACAGAAAGAAGGCTCCGAGGTGAAAAGGAGCCGACTTGCAAGGAACTGGTAATTTATCAGAAGAAACCACACCTTGTGCTCTCAAATATATGGTTTCTTTAAAGAAGTTAAATGAAAGCTTGGCTAGTTAATGAGAGTGCCAGAAAAGCCGCCAATATGTTAGCCAACTGTAATTAATCCTGGGATCTTGAAAATACCACTGGGTACTAGGCAACCTCTTTTTTTTTTTTTTTTACCCCAATTTGTGTTGACTTCAAAACCCTGCAGATTTAAGCACCGCTATTGTTTCAGTGTTCACCAGGAAAAGAAAAAAAGAGCGATGATCCTGCCGCAAAGATCTGCACCATCTATTGTGCATGATTTCTTTGATAGCTGATAGGAGCTGGAGCTGAAAACAGACCCTGAAGGAGCTGGTCAGTGTACTCCTGCTCTGAGCCTGGCTCAGGGACAGGCAGGATCAGCAGCAGGCTGGAGGGAGGGAGCCCTGAACTCATTGTGCTCCTCCTGCAATCAATAGGTCACGGCAGGGAAGGCAGAACAGTATTTTAATTATTCACAAACTAAGATTCGAGATTCTCTCCGTGAATCCAAGCAGACATCAACCCCATCTGCATAGGGGCACGAGCTGAGATGAAATGCAATAGTTAGCTCTGTGTATTTTATTTATTGGGATAGTTACAAAAGGATTACTCTGGTGAATAAACTTTCCTAAGAGTGTTCTATTACAGGAAAAATAGCGTGTTCAGAGACAAGGTGTTTACAGCTAAAGCAATCCTAAGGCAATTTAGTGAGAACTATGGAAAATAAGAATGTATGTGGAACTGTCCATAACCCAAGGTAAACTGGCTTAGAAGAGTTCTTATTCTATTGCAAAACCCCAGTGTTTCGCTGCGCTACGCACTGACTTCAGAGGATCATTTGCCACAAGTTAGGTGTTTTTTGAATAGAGGAAGTAAAATCGTAACCTTTGCCACAGCTACACAAAGCGAGAAGCTCCTCCAAGCTCTTTGCAGATCTGCTGCATAATGAAGAGAGCAGCTTTTCCCCTCTGATGGGGAGCAGAGCAACTCACCACCAGACTAACGAGCAAAGAAGCAGTTTACACGTGAAAAGCACTTCCTGGCTGGCCCCAGAGAACTCTTCGTGATGCAGGCATCTTTATTACTACTAGCAAAAAGATTGTTTTATTAAGCAGTGTTAAGAACTGCTCCTCCAACAGCCTTTTTCTTAAAGACCATCGATACGTGTACTGAATAAAAAGGCTCCAGTTACAGTGCTGCAGTTCTAGCCCCTGATGTAATAAAAGGTTCATTTCGCTGCTAGCACAATTCAAAATGTAAAACAATGCACGTGTATCAGGGATATTTTTTTTTTTCAAAGCAGGAGATGATTAAGAGGAAAAAAAAAATAAATTACTTCTAAGCATCACACTCAGCAAAGACAGAAGCTACAGAGCTACCACCAGTTCCTCCTGGAGGACAGTTGTGGGAAGAACTGAATCTGAATGGGCGAAAGCATCATATTTTAGCCAAAAAAAAAAAAAAAAGGCAAAAACTTGTATTCAAAATTCTATGCAAGTGCTTTGTTTTGGAGACACGCAGTCTCCTTTTGTAAGTTAGAAGTGATTTCTTAGTTGGCATTTTTGGGGGAGTGTGCGGGGAAGGGCCTGGGGAAGCAGGGCATCCTGAACGGGTCATGCGTTAGGAATCCCACAGTCCTGCCACAAGAGAGACACAGCAAGAGATTTCTGGGAGATCTATCCTTAAACCCCAGTATTCCTTCGTAATCTCAGCAGCAATTCTGTGGTGTCTTTCAGAAATGACACGAGCGATTTTAGAGTAGCCATTAAAATCCAGTTGTTCTTCCTCCCCCAGGGTTCAAGCCACACCTCATTAGCACAGCCAGCCTGGTACTGGTGAGACCCCAGATTAAATACACTGGATATAGATTCTCAAATCTCTTATAGGTGGGGGCAGGGTGGGATGGCTGCGTTTGTCTGTAAAAAACGAAGCCAGATCCGTTCAAATACCACATAACCACACTATTTTTCCTTTAAAAATATTTTCTAGTAGGCCAAGAATGGAAAAAATGATCTTCAGTGTCACGCTGGAGCAACAGTAAGTTTCCAAAAGCTTCAGAAACCAGACCCAATTTGTATTTCTTCCAAAGCAGAAGGTTTGACATCTTTATGGGTTACTTTCCACCCACTCTGAACTACCAAACCCACAGTCCACCCTGCCTGCTCTTCACGGGGGACAGCTACAGCTACACCAGCCTGCCCTGCAGCTGCTGGAGGGAGGTGAAGCAGCAGCTGCCCGGGGATGCCCAGAACGCTGGCAGAGGATGGAGTGCAGCTGAACCCCTGCTTCCCACCATCCTCTCATCTACAGAAGAGCTGCACGTCCTTCCTTTGAGCCAACTACAACAATTTCTTTCAACAACCAAGGATTAAGCTGTAGCTGGAGGCAATTTACAAGCTGGAGCTTTCAATGTCAACAGTTTTAATCACTGAAGGAAAACTGACAGCATCAGTGACATTTGAAAGCAAACTGAAAGAGACCACTCAGAAGACTGTCATATACTGGGTGATTTTAACCAACACAGGAGGCTTTCAACTTTTTTTCTTGCCATTGGTATTAAATTCCAATGAGTAAACACAACTCAGTGTCATTTTCTGATCGTTAGGGTGGTACAGATGGTAGGTCATTCTGTTCCTGGTGGAACAAGCACCAGAGCTGTTAACACTGGGAACACCACCAACAGCCCAGAGACCGGAGGGGGACAGGCACCACCTCCTCACTGCTTCCAGGGGGTTTTCACCCGCTAAAGACAGGGATAAAACAGGAAGAACACAGCACCTTGTATGTACTGCTGCTACCTGTGCCGTGCCTATCGGCAAGCAAACAAATGGAAGCCCATTTCTCAGCGAGTGAAGTCTGGAAAAGGTGTTACCGATAAAGGGAGTTGCTCCAGTTCACTCTCACTGAAGAATGGCAGTACCAGGCACTGCTGAGGTGGAAACCATCAGCAGTGCTGGCTGCAAGATAAAGTGAAAGAAAAAGCAGTGAAAAACCTTCAAACCTTGTGGAATTAAAGAATTTGCTGATTATTTTGTAATGATTGTGATAAACAATGTGCCTCAGCAGAAGGCAGAACCCCCGAGCCGGCACTGGAAGCAGAGGCAGCCGAGCTCCCACCTGCAGGAGCCCAGGGCAGCAGCTGCATCTCTGCGCCCATCAGCTCGGCTTGGACAGCGCTCAGAGAACAACGTCCGCACCCTCTGCCCTTAGAGGCCTTCACAGGATAAAAAAGCGTTGTTAAGCTCTTCTGTTTCCAGAATTACACTAAATGAGAGCAAGTGGGTGAATCTGACTGTCAAGTCTGGACAAAAATGTAATAAAGAGCCACGAACATGACTCTCCCTCCTCCAGGTATGATTACCTGAACAGACACTAACAGCACGAGCCCTGCAGGATGAAGTCTCTCAGGTTGATGTTCAAGCCTTCAGTTTAAAAACCTCTAGGGCTGGGCATAACCTACTGGGTCTGCAGAATGAAAGAAGGGTGGTGCCTTGGGTTTTTAGTTGTTTGGTT
The DNA here is from genome assembly GCA_024611175.1 of Megaceryle torquata. Classification (NCBI taxonomy): domain Eukaryota; kingdom Metazoa; phylum Chordata; class Aves; order Coraciiformes; family Cerylidae; genus Megaceryle; species Megaceryle torquata. The sequence goes on along the minus strand of JANIJG010000552.1, from coordinate 26,720 downwards.
TTTCTTTTAAAAGTCTCTCAATATTGGCATCAACAAGAAAAAACTTATTCTGCTTTCTGGTCTGGTTTTGCTCATGGGAAGGAACTACAAAAGCCCAGTTCACACTGGCCTAACACTTTATTCCACATCTCCATTGTTTTCAGGTTTGGGTTTTTTTTACCTTGTCTGTTAATTTGACACAAACCCCAAACTACTAGTGGCCCAGGATTAGGAGGAATTCAAATGACATAATTTCGTGACACAAATTTGCAGCTGTCAGTCATGTTTGAGAGTTTTCATATTCAGAAAGGCAGGAGTTCCCAAACAGAAAAAAAAAAAAAAAAAGAAGCAGGGCCCTTCACCTTGGGGCACTGATTAACTCACTCTAGATTAGCTAAATAAATATCAGAATATTGTTTAACGGGCTCCTACTCAAAGTGACACATTCTCCTGTTGGTCCCCTTCTCAAAGGTGTATCACGACCTTGGTTGGCAGCAGGGAAATCCAGATGAGGAGACAACAAGACAAAGAAAAACATTATTTCTGTCTTCAGTCTGAGCTACCACCACACCCTCTGAACCAGCTCACAGAAATGACCCTGCCATCCACACATTTCCTCTATTCAACTCCTCTCAAAAACTGCTCTTTTGAAAAATGTGAGTTAGCCCAATAGGTAAAGATTCAGAAGCGCAGAGGGAGTGAGGTCAAAGAGCTGGAAGAGGAGAAAGAAGATCACCCACACGCTGCTCTGCAGGAGAAAGGCACCTGCCAGCTCAAGGGGATACTAAAACTTTAAACTTTGTATTTTTTAGGAAAATTTAAAAAAAAAGAAGAAAAAGAGAGATACAATTGCTGGTTTGCAACAAATCACACACATCCCCGCATTTTCAAAATATGCCAAGGTAATATTTATTAACACAGCAGGACTTACAGATCACAAAAGATAGTGATACATAGGAGCTTGTAAGGGCGTTATCAGAATAAAGCATGCAGGTCAATACTTGCAGAAGAGAGATATCAAAGCAGATCTGAGAAGGCACATTCACACAGGAAATGTTTAGTTGAAATTAGACATTAGAAAAGCAGGAAAAAAAAAATTACCAACCCTGAAGTCGATTAAAATATACAGACATCTCCAATAATGCCAAAGGAAAAGGTACTTTACAGCTTTGCAAGTGCAGCAAATGGATAACCCTTTGAGAATACCCAGGCGAGGGTACGCTCGTTGCCATGTTCGGCAGGACGCGGAACAAATGAGGTTCATCTGACTAGGTGTTAATTAAAATGCTTGCGTCTTGGACTGAAATGTAAATTTGGTTTAAAAGAAGGAGCCTGGTTGAAACTAACAGCATGCAGCCAGGGCTCAAAGGGTTATATGAAGTAAATGCAAGAGAAATCAGGCAACATTAGTATAATTTTCCTTCCACACAAAGAGTTCTAGCAAAGTTTAAAGAGACAGTATCCCCTTCAGAGAGAGCAAAACTGAAAACCTTCCTTCCCTCAGAGAGCAAGGTCAGTCATAAGGAAAGCAACTCAATGGTTTCTTTCCACTTCCCAGCATAAGCAACCTACCTGCCCACACCTGGAAGCTACGCAACATGAAAGCTCAATAGCCAAAGGATAAAGACCCTGGTATCGGCGTGTCAGAAAAGTCAAATCATCTGTCAGCACCTCTGTCCTGCTGCTGCATCACTGGAGATGTGACACGATGCTGGCAAACACACGGTTCCCAATGACTGGTCTCCCATTTCTCGGGATGACAAAGGGATACTGTCCCTTTTTGACATTCGATTTACAGGTCAGAGAAAATTAAGAGGAGAAAAAAAATAATAATAAAAAAAATCTGCTTTATAACTTCATGTAAACTGAAAAAAAAAAAAGGACTTGAACATCAGCAGTTCATAGCTTGAAATGCATCAAACACACATAAGGGAACACACGAGCACAGAAGGATTCGTAACAGATCGGCCAGAGCACTCGCTGCTACGGAATCCAAACAGAGTTAAATGGAGTCAGACTCTCCCTGTGGAGAAACACCTAGCTTGGCACTGGAGGAGAATACAGACTTGGTTAAGTTTAATAAAAATAGCTTCTAACTAATACTTCAGAGTTCAAAAGTTTAGCAACAAGCACACGATGGGCTAACCCCCTTTAGACAAACCCAAAAAAGTCTTTCCTGCCACAAATGGCAATCAGTAATCACTGATTTCTGTGGCAAAAGCTCACATCCTGTAGAAGAGCTACATAAGTCAAACTACCACCAAAAGAGGCTAGAAAAATATTAGGAAAAAGTGCTTTCAAAACCAAAGTAAACATTCAAGAATACACTGGAGGTGCTACGTTTTTGACAGCTCGCTCAACTTGGAGTTTCACCAAGCGGTAATATGAAAATTAAACGTCTTTGCTAATAAATTATTCCTGATATTTTGTACCCTGTTCTAGAGCATCTTCCACGTCAAAGTTGCCAACTTCATCCTCTCCCCTACTTAAAAATATCATATAATGCAAAATTACAGTACTGTATATTTTCTCTACCCCTATCTGCAGAAATGGAATAAATATTTGATGTGGAAATAACCAATCGTTGCAGTAACAGCTTTTACGTGTACATTTTATACGCTCCCCCTGCTCAGAAAAGCCTCTGACTGCACAACGCTTGTTGCCAGAACACAGTCACGGTTCCTGTATTATTGAAGGCCACAGAACATTTAACTGCATCTTATCTCCCTATGTACACGTGAAAACAAAAAGCAGGACACTTGGGAAATTTGTTTTATGATATGGGATCAGATCAGAGGTGGTCAATTCACTCTCTTGGGAGTGCTTTCATAAAGGGAAATAAAAGAAGGTGAAAACCTGATAAGGAGAAAATAAAAGTCCTGTGGTTTTTAAACTGAGCTCCAGGAGTTACCAATCATGACAGACATTTACAGGCCCTCTGCAGTTATTCCAAGGAGGGGGTTAACTCTAAGAAGTCTACGCAACACTTCTACTTGCGATCCTGCTAAGTACTGGCTGCCCAGGTCGAGCCCCACTGTAACGGGAATCCACTGGTGATGGTGAGGAGACAGCTTTTCATTAACAGCACAAATTAGTTTTCTGCCACCCAAGCACAGAGCGGGTTAAGTTACCAAGCCAAACACTTTGTTGAAACCAAGAGCTAAAAGTGAGACTCTGCTGTTCATCTTGCTACTATAAATGGAATGACATTGTTTGCATTAGAGAATTTTCCACTCAAATCCCTTAAGTGACAATAGCTAACAGGTACCAGTCATAGGATGTTGTCAAATCTCAAAATTAAACTGGTGTGGAGTTCAAACTGTTCCATCTATTTATAGCCTTTCAAGACAAAAAATAAATGCTGCCCTGCTGGGGGGCTGTTGGTGGGCACACAGATTGGGAAGTCTTTCACTGCTGAAAGACCAGTGCATAATACTGGAATTTAGCACACAGAAGAACACCAAAATCTCCATCGCCTACTTTACCAGAGCAATCTAACCAGTTCCTCACCTGCTGCTGGTGGATGCTGGCCACTAACTGTTGGCAAATCCAAAGAGCTATCAGACATGACATGCTTAAGATCTCCTCCCACATCAGCCAGTTTCATGTCAAACTGAACAGACAAGGCGTCTTCAGAATCCTCCTTGCCGACACTGCTGCCACCAATAGAAGGGAGATCCAGAGACTTCACCGAAGCAGAGTCTTCTTTGGCCTGCTTGAAAGCTGCGACTTTGTCCACCAGGGACTTATCTGTGCTGTTGCACGTGGAAGAAAACTTGTTAGAGTGGAAGTCGGCAAAATCATCATCGCTCTTCACTGAGGAAAGGGCATTGTCCTTCGCCTCCTCAAAGCCTGCTCCAGAGCCCTCCAGAGAAAGCTGTTTGAAGATATCGTACTTGGTGGGGGTAGCAGCGGTGGCAGAACTCTGCCCGCTCTTTGCCATGCTGGCAGACGAGCCTGGCTGAGGAACAGGACTGGCCTCTAGCTTAAGTGCATTGTACTTATCATCTGGTTTTTGTTCGGAAAATCCGCTGCTGTTGTTGAAAGCCATAAAATCTGCAAAGTCATCTTGCCCACCGGCTGATGCGCAGTTAGAAAATTCGCCAAAAAGGTTGAACTCTCCGAAGTCATCTGCTAAGCTTGAACTTTTGCTGGGTGCAGGTTGGGCAGTGGTAGATGGAAGGGGTGGTGGAGGAAAGGAGCCCGATTTTGACGTATTAAAAGCAGGCGGAAAAGATGGCTGCTTGTTTTCTCCAGTAGAGGAAAAGAGATCCAAGTCTGCTAGGTTCAAAGAGGTCTTTGCTTGTGTTTGCTGTTTTGACTGAACGGGCAGAGAAGGGAAGGACGTGGGGAAAGTTTTGTCTTTCGTAGGTGGCTCTAATGGTGAGATACTGTCAGCGGTTTTAAAATCTGTGAAACTGTCATCGGCTCCTGTAGGCTTGAACTCTGCCAGGTTGTCTCCTGAGGAAAAAAAACCCGACAAAAAATGAATAAGACACCGCAGTGGCAAACAAATACATCATACTCACACCATGCAAACAAACAAATTATTTCATGCAATGTCAGAAGTTTTTATGCAAACTATTTAAATTAAGACCTCGGGATGCAAGTAGAACTGCAAACTCAACTTCTATGAGCCACACAAGTTTCAAGGTCAGCGATTCTCATATTCATTCCAGCAAACACTCAGGTCTTTCCAATAGCCTCAAAGTTGTATTAAATCCCCGTTAGGCTAAGTCAATACCAAAATGCACCATGACCAACAGATTCAAAAGGTGATCAGCCCTGTCTCATTCAGCTTCTACCCGAGTTCTTTTCCCCACCTCATCCTTCCCCTATTTGCCAAGCAGTGACTAATCCTGAATTTCACTGACAACAGCGTAGTAGTTGCTTTCTTACAGCAGCAATTCTCCCCCTCCCTCCAAACTATTGCTCAAACCAGTCCCTTCCTGGGGTTGAGAGAAAAGCAACCCTGCTGGTAAGCTGAAAGGGGAACAGGGGCGAGACCAGCCCAACTTTCCTGGTAGCTGAAGGTACTTTTGAAAGAGGAAGGAAGACAGGCAACAGGCCTTTCCAGCCAGGCATGACATGATGGGGACCCCAGAAGGTGGAAGAGACAAAGACCCGAACAGAAGAAAACAGAAGGTGGTGATCCTAACACCTCAGTTTAGAACATCTTTAAGCTCTCGTTTTAATCTATCATCTTTTCCTTCTCCCAGGTTCACCGAAATAAACTGTAGCGTTCAGCGATCGCAATAGAACTGAGGCACCTTCCAGCTTCTGCTAAGACTGATTCCAATTTTACTAAGAAGCTTGGAGACAACTTTCACATGGAAGCGAGCGTGATTAAGCACAAGATGTGCGGATCTCTAGCTCAGTTCCTCACTGCATGCAAGATTGTGCTGCGGAAGGCTTATAATTTAAACCTGATTAAACATTAGGTAACAGTGTTGTCATTTCACGTACATTAAATATTTTGGCATACTGATTTTATAAGTTTCTTTTTTTTTTTTTTACAAAGCAATTGCTTTTGAGCATGAAGAATATCGAGTTGTTTAACCCATTCACCAGCACGTACACCCTTAGACTTGGCATTTTGAGGTACAGATGCATACTTTAAAACAAGTGCTCAATAAACAGATTTTGTTCCATTTTAGAAGTGCACTAACATTTTATTTTTAAACTACTACAGAGTGTCATACCTTAAATTAGTGTCATACCTTAAATTAGCGTCATACCTTAAATTAGTTGAACAAAGATTTAAAAGAACACTTTTTATAACGGTAGTAAAGCACCATGACCATACCTGACATATTCTTCCATCCTCCCTCCCCTCCAAATCAATTCACTTGGCCCAGTAACAATACAAATATTCAGGAAATTGCTACTCATTGATCAAAACTAAAACATCACAGCAAACTAAACTTACTGACGAACCGCAAACTTTTCCATTAGCAATGTAAGCTGGTGAAAGGGTTAGGAGTGGTCAGACCTGGGTAGCAGGCAAGTATAGTACTTTTCTCTATTTTAGAACATGCATGGAAAGAGATAAACTGTTATTTCATTTCATTGCATGCATTTAATTTAATAAAGAGGTACTGAGCAGAAAAACCTCATGAAACATTACAGGAGTTTCAGAAACTCTCTGTCTGAAAAAAACAATTCTGTCTTTGAAAAATAAGTAGTAGGAGTGAACTCGGGTAAGCATTTTTATCCTAGAATCTGCAGTTATCTTACAGTGGAACAAAATGTTGGGTAGAACATGAACATATTACTAACTTAACCTGACCTCTTGCAGTTATCTTCTGATCGATCTACTGATAATATGTGAAAACTAGTAGGGTTTGAGATTGCTTTATTGCCCCATCTGGTTAAAAAAAAAAAAAGAGATTATCACTTACTGCATAAATGAGCTAGACATAGATGGCTCTGGAAAAGGCTTAGGGAGACTCTGCTTTTAGAACTACACAGAGGTTGAACCTCAGGTGCCACCCAGGTTTTGCTTTTCTCAATCAAAACCAGTTAAGCGCAAGTTTCAAAATAAGTGATCAGATTTATTCTTAGAGCACCAGAGACCACAAAAAGTTTCAATTCTGCTCTAACAACAGGAACAAGTTGCATCTTATTCTAAGAATACATGAGTCCTTAGTTTAAATGAACAAATTCCAACCATATTGTTTTGTTTTAAAGTAAAACTCAGAAGCCCCCAGAAGAAATGCCAATCATCTAGAACTACAATTTGTAGATTGTTCCAATAGCAAATGCCACTATTTTTTCAGGATGCTTCCTGTAAGTTGTTCAGAAAAGCAGAAGCACCATCATTCTAGAATTCTAGCAATGGAAATTCTGCAGCACAAAAAAAAAAAAAAAAAAAAACAAAAAAACAACCAAAAACCTGAAACATGTTAAACCAGCCCTAAAACCCACACCCCTTACCTAAGTACTTGCTCTCTGATGGTTGTTCTAATTCACGGAAAGCACTATACTTGTCTCCACAGTCTGGTGAATATGAGAAAAGAAATACATTTACATAAAGATACTAGGAATTCACTTCATCAATTGTATATTGGCGTAATTGCTCTCATTTTTAACTATTATTCTTATCAATGCCAAGATATGTGAAATATTATCATTAATTGCTCATAACAGTTGTATATTTTTCCTTTACCTCCAAAGGTAGCTGTACTTTCAGAAGGCTTCTCAGCTGCCATTCCTTTAAACACAGCATACTTATCAGTTGATGAGAGTGCCTTATTACCTGGGAGTGGCATTAGTAAAGAAGGAACACTAAAAACAAAAGAGATAAAAGCAAAGTTCCTTAAAGTATCTGTAAGAAAATCTGCATTTTCAGGTCTTACTTTAAAGAGCCTCTTATTATGACTACACAACTTCAGTTACTAAACCTATGCTCTAGGTTTATATATATATATATATATATAGGTTTATAGATAGATCTATACCCTAAAAGGTTCTTAACCAGGAGCCTGATGAGAACTACTTCAGTATCTATTAAGTATCAGAGCATGCAAACAGGCAGCGCAGTAACTGATGGGTGAACTCACACTTTCTACCACCTAATCGTATTTCTTTAGGCCAGAAGTCAATTTTCACCCTTCTTAATTTGTACCAAAACATGAACAAAACACTCCAGAAGTTCACACGGCAGGAATTCTTAGCCCTGGAGACAATAAGCACACAGACACACCCCAGGAATCTCTACTGGTTAATTTATCACTTTGCCCAGGGCAGCGTAAGGACAATTCTCACAGACAGAACTAGCTACAGTAAAGAGGTAAAACTGCGTGAGATCTTGCCACCTTCTCTACGTCTGATTATATTTCATTACATACTGCAAAACTGAAGAGACTAAAGCAGAAGCACCGTTCAAAAGGAAAGAAAGGATGACTTGGAATTTCGGTCAGCACAGATCAGCGAGTTCAGGTAGCTATCTAATCAGCAAAACGAGGATTAGTCCAGTTACACGAGCCAATCTTTTTTGCCCACAGACGCACTCTGTATCGGAAACCTGCCATAATAACCTCACGCCACGCTTGCAATCGCTGCAAGATTTAGAAGCCGTTCTGCGAGAGCTTCGCTTGCCCTCCACACAAGCCCCCTTATCAGACCTTGGCAGCTCTACAGAACAACATCCTTTACATATGAATGATGCATTTTACCTCCAGTTTATGTCATTCAATACCAGGCACATTGAAAACGTGAATGAATTTCTATGGCATTCTTCAGCCTGAAGCAAGAATCTTTCCAGAGCCATTTAAATCTCCTTATCAGCAGCCTACAAGCAACACACAAGCCTAGCACTTGCACAGGCGGGCTAATGATGGTGTGCGATGCTTGCAGACAGACAGCGCGATGTCAAAAAAATAGAGCTTATGGTAATATAATTAAATTTTGCATCCCTGCAAAACAGGCTATTAGATATGCAATCTTGGCAAATGCAATGGTTAATCATCTGTACTCTACAGATGGCTTTTTTTTTTTTAAAGAAAGCTCCATAAGCAATTAGATTATAGCTCATTGTAACATTCTGTTCGAAACCTAACGCTTTTACAACTGAATAAAGAGAACTGCTGCAGTGAAAAAGAAACACCATTTTTAAAATGGGTATTCATTTTATTATTTTATTTTTTTAATACGATCCCCTACTTGTGGGATTTACAAACATTTCTGTTCAAAACTTTCAGAATAGCTTTAATCTCCACGCGAGGCCTAAGACAATGAAAGATACACCTAAAATAAAGCATCTTCAGATGCGTGTTGCTTTGATTGACATCAGCAAAATTAAATGTTTCACACTGTGCCTAACAGCATTCTGTGAAACAGAAAACCTTGGTTTAGCATCTTCTTTCGACGTCACCACCGAGGAAGCGACTAGTGATTGCTGTTACCTGGAAAGCACCGGTTCTGTTTGCCACTAAGAACCAGCAGTTCAAGGCACAGAATATTTACACGTCACCTACAGACACCTGGCAGGTACATAAAAGTTTGCCATGTGCAGGAAAAGGAAACAACATGAAAATTTTGTAATCACAGGGGTTTGAAAGATGAATTGTAAACTCTCAAAGGGAGTAAACATGCTTATTTTTGTTATACAAAACTTGCCCAGTCTGGAATTACGTTTTGGCAGTCTCCCAAATGAAAAGTTGAGATTGCTGGAGTCTGAGTGAGACTTCCATTGAGAATTATAGTCAGTTATGGAAAGTTTAACAAAATCCCTGCCCACTGGAGGTCCTGGTCACTTAAGAGTACAACATCGTGCAATTTGTGTGAATTTTGGGGCCCAGACTGAGGGCCTGAAGAAAGACCTTGATGTCAGCAAATGGCTTCTATCAGCTCCAGCAGACACGGGTCATACCTTTAATGGAAGCACACGGCACGGAAAGCAGAGCTCCTCTGCCCCAGCGTACGTTTTCTGAATAGCTTCATGTAAGACTTTAGCCTGAATGCACAGTATGAAGTAACTTTCAATTGCCTGTGCAGTAGTATAAACACTTGAAAATCCATCCCCATACCTTGTAAACTCAATTCACCCCAGCATGACGACTAGAGCGTTAAAGAATGGCCAACCACCTCTGGCACAGCAAATGCCATTTTTGATTCAGAAAGCCTAATTGTAGTTGTAACAACCTTCGAAAAGAGACCGTCAAGAGTACAAGTCAGGTGACAGGAGAAAATTGCAGGCTAGAAAGCTACCCAATGAAAGAGGAAAACATTTCATTTCTTGAAAGAATTCTAAAATTCTGAAGGGGTGGGAATCAAAGATCTGCTACCTGCTCCGGTGCTGCAAACTGGCTGCTTTGGAGGAGCCAGCTACGTCCCCTTGGAAATCAGTGAAGGAGTCATCTAGCGAGCCAGACTTCGAAGCATCTTGAAACTCCTGGAAGTCGTCATCTTCTGGTTTTACTACCTGAATTACAAACAACATGTCAATTACTATACTGTTGTCATTTCAAATTGTCATCTAGCATGAAAGCAGTTCAAGCAGTTCAGAGTAGCGTGATTGACAAGAGTGGGGGGGGAGGGAAGGGGGCGGGGGGGGAAGAGAGCAAAAGAAGGAAAAAAACCCCAACCTTTCAACATTAGCACAGTCAGTGTTTCTGTTCCTCCTGCACCTTACCCCAACTCAGAACACACACAAGGTGTACAGGGTTATAAGTAGTACACATGAAGAGCAGGTGAATAAGGAACTCTGCTCCTTTTACATTAAAAGTATTACTGATCATAGCCAAGTACTCTTTCAATAAAGAGCAACCACCATCAATTTAAAATCAGCACACACAGCAAAAGCCTCGGAAATATCGTCTTTAGAAGGATGAACCATATTTGCAAACAGCAAAATTTATCCCCTGCATGATCCACAGTGTCGTAAACAAAAGGTTTTCATCGTTCTCAGCTTCTCCCAAAAACTCTGACCGATTTTGCCAACTAATAGAGCCTGTTGTGTAGTTTAACCTAAAATGCCATTTGGTGTGCATTACAAAATCCTCACCGCAACTAAAATCCTCTTTCAATTAGTTTGTAATGGAGAATGCTTTTGTACCTCTTCTAATGCCACCAGAAAGAAACAGGAAAAGCTAAAAGTCCTTAGTGGGGTGACTGTGTATTCAGGTGTCACACGCCAGATTCTAGCTCCATATTTTGCTGCTTCCTTAAAGTCTGTTGTCACTACTTTGCTTGGAAAGAGTGGAGCTAATTCTCTCTCTCTGACGACGGAGGTTTGCCATGCGAGAAGAGTGAGCTGACCTGACCGGGCGTGTAGGGTGGCAGGAACCCTCCGGAAGGCTGGGCTGCAGCTCCGCCCGCCGGGGCCGTGATGCTCATTCCCATCACAGCCGGCCCGATGCTCAGAGGCATGGAGACTGGTGGTGCTGAGGGCATCAGAGGCTGCTGGCTCACTGGGGCGGGCAACGGCATCGGAAATCCGGTTAAAGTAGGAACAGGGGCAGCTGGAAACTGGTTTAACACGTCAGGACTCACTGCGGGTATTCCTCTCTGCAAAGGCAGAAAAGCAAAGACACGTCAACAAAAAGGCACGTTGCCTTCTCAGTTCGTTTCCAGCTTGTGTTCCTGAGATCATGCACAAGCCAGGTGCTGGTCAAGATCCAAATGAACCCTCCAAAGCAAAACCCATTACCAAGAACCTAAGTGAGTCCTACTCAACACCCTGACTGCTGGAGTTACAGAGAGGAAATCATAATCCCACTGAAATTACAAGGGGAGCTTCTCATCTGGATTTAACAGAAGTAGCATTTTACTACAAGCGCGGTGGAACAGCCAGAACTAACGGCAGCCTCCGGCAGATCAGTTAACTGTGGTCTGCCCTCTTGCGCTAATCCCCACGAGCTGGTGACACCTGAGTTACTGCGATCATAGCCAGGACAGCGTAGAGCTCTTCCTTGGTGAGCTTCCCGGGGGTGGTACGGTTGGCTAAAGCCCAGATCTGTCCGAGGGTCTCCCTGGGCAATCCAGATGACATCAGTATGGGATAGAGTTTAGCTGTATCTATTCCAGCAGGAGTCAGAGTGGTTTCTAAGATTTTCTTGTACAACTCTGTAAAGAGGGAGTCGGTATTAGACGGTGACAACTGCTGTTTTCAAGTGAATTTAAGACTGCTTTTCTATTCTGTCTCAAACTCAACGTTAGGCGAACCAGTAAGACTCCATGTGCAAGGTAAGGCAGCAGCATTCTAGCGTCGTATTGCGTCCCCACAAATGCATTACTGGGTGGTCTTCGCAGACAAGTTTAACACAAGCAAATGAATATTGTATATAAAATAGTGCTGCATTTCAAAACATGTTTCTCTAATGAAATGGCAGGATAATCCATATAAAAAGGTAGTTATAGCAGCTTTATGTATTTAAACCTCAGTGAAATCAATATTTACTACAGCATTTCATTTTCTATTTACTGTGTTATTTGCATATATGAGATAAATAGCCGTAAGAAATGAGCCTGCTTAATTATAAGACGGGCCAAAAAGCAGGGTACCCATGAAAGCAGCATTATCAGCACTGCAACTTCTACTAGCACAATCTCTGTCATAACACATTCGAGATTAAACGTTCAACACGCCTGACTAAAACCCGTACCACTTCAAAAGCAAATACAGCCACCATAAATATGCAGCACATCAAAGACACCGGCTTCATGCGATGACTGAGCAATAACACTTGATCAGCAAGTGGCAACATAAGCACACGTGCAGTCACACCCTACACTGCCCACGTTCTTGTTTACCTGGGACCAAGGTATCGTTGTAAATCCAAGGAGGCATCATTTGCTGAATTGGGTCCTGTGAAGGGAATACTCCAACTCCTACACGTAGTCCATTGAGTAAGAAAAAGACAGAGAGTTGTATTAGGATAGGCAGACACAGGTTATAAAGATCTTACAGACTAGATCCTAATTGGTCAGTATCGTTTAGCATTTCAGGCAAAGAATTCAGCCAGGAATCACTGTGCTCAGAGGGAAAACAGCTACTGCAGGAATATGTATTTCAACATAACAACGAGAATGATTTGGCAATAACAGCAAGACTAGAACGAAATAAGGAGCTCCTCATCTGCCTCCCTCTTCATTTCTAGTTGTACAGAAGCTCTAGTCTCAATGTCTGAAAATTTCTCAGCAGCAGTTGTGTACCATATTCAATTTATTCTTCCCACCAACTCTAGGCGACTAGGGCTACTCGTGGAATAAAAAAATTCATACCTACCATAAGAACCACAACGTTCCACCGGAACATCCTGATCGAGAATACCCACAAACAGCCTATTGGACGAATCTCAGTGAGATCCTACCCCACATTCACAAAAACACATCCACTGCCCCCTTTCTCCCAGTCTTCAGACCCAGAAGACATCACAGCCGCTTCCACCACTACAGGTTTTCCTAACATGACCTGCCACCCTTCGCTCCCTGCAAACAGGGTATTTCCTTCTCCACTGCAGGGAGACCTCCCCCCAGTCTCAGCGGTTTATTTCCCATGTAGCTCCCTCTAAGCAGATTTTATGCTCATCCTGGATGAGGCTCTGACAAAAATACCAGAATCATTAGATTTCAGTGTCTTTCCTAGTGCCCTTGCATCTCCTCGTCTTCCACATGGATTCCCCTCTGACTGCAGTCTAATTTCTAATCATCCCACAACTCCAAGCACATTTTAATGTGAGCAATTCATTCCGTTTCACCAGCCAAGTAAAATAAATTTGCTGCTTTCTCCAAGTCTCATTATTCTTCAGCTTTAACCACCCTTCTTCCATACACTTCCGCACCCTACCAATTCTTGCTTCTCACCCTTGAATCTGGTAAAATTCATCCCCTTAAAAATCAAATAATGTAAAAGTGAAAAGGAATTCATAATCCATATGTAGCTGATAGGCAGGAGAGCCTTTCTCAAAACTTTGATAATATCCAGGTGATTAAGGGTCTGCCATTTTGCAGCATTATCACTTAACTACTAAACTTCTGTTCCAGCTCATCCTTCAAACCACCCAAACAACATTTGGGACTCTTTTTAACTATTGTTGCTCCACATAATAACTTCCAACACCACCTTCACCTGCAGGCTCTATTTAAACTCATCCTGTCTTACACTTTTAAATGAGACCAGTTTCCTGCTTCATTCTGTCCACCCTTCCTCTTTTAAAAAAAATTAATAATAAATTAAAAAAAAAAATAAATCAGGCATCAGATGGTGTTGGATTTGTACAAAACAAACAATGCAATTGACCAAACTATGAACAAATGAACAGCTCTTGTTTCAGACTGTATATTCTTTAAGGTTTAAAGGCACTTTTCACAATTTACTGTGTATTACAAATCTCCTCCCTGTATTAAAAATGCCCCTTCAGACCACTTAATTTCATCCAATACTGTTCTCAACACATCCAGTGACAGAGGAGAGGAACACGGGAGTATTAATAAAAAGTTATGCTAATTCTAGGAAATAACTATCTGCTTGAGAAAGTGCCCAATTCAATCACCTGCAGACCGGGAGCTTTCTCCCCCTTCTCCATCTCCTCTCACCCCCTAGTAAGGTGAGGTTACAAAGAACTACAGGTATTTTTTATCATGCTTGACTATAGTGGAGCCCATGTTTCACATAACCCTTAGGGACGACATCAGAGCACTAACCAAGGTGCACCAGAGACCTTGCATCTATTTTGACAGGAATAAACCAAGACCAAACAGTCAATAGTCAGCTTTAATAAAATCCAAATCAGAACTAAAGTTTGCTTAAAGTTTTTATCTAGTCCAGATTTTGAAACCTTGATCCCTAAAGATCACAGGCTACTTTAGACATAATGCACACAAATTGTCTGGGAAACAAGGATTAACTAGCTCAGAGTTTTAACCTCAGAAGATTTTCTCCCCTCAGTGTTAAAAGATGAAAACCCACCATGACATTGACCACCTTTAGTAATAAGTTTCCTTAAATAATTCAAATAAATGACTCCTTTTGAGAGTACATCTTCCCCCTACCCCCCGAAAGAGGACAGAGTATTTTAAAACAGCAGACCTGATTAAACAAACATGTTAAAAGTGATGACAGCAGTAAACTCATGTGGAAAAAGTTCAGAGCAAAAATCACAGCTGTTAAACTTTTAGCAAGGAGCAGGAGGCACTGACATATTATTCAAGCAGGCGTTCAGAGCAAAATGTGCAGGACTGGCCTCAGAATTAGTGTACAGAGTGTTAGCGTTCAAGCAGCATCTCAATAGATTTAAATTCTGTCAAGTGTTTCATTTGCTCACCACACTCTTCAACTGCTATGTTTTGTTCTGAAGCCTTGTGCACCTCTGCAGCAGTGGTACCACTTTCATGTCCACTTACAACATCCCAGTCATTGATGGTTAGACTGGGATGAACTTGGCTTGCAGCCGAGGCTTTGTGCCCAACTTCAGATGTTTTACGTTTGGTTTGCTCTTGTTCAGATTCATTTGAGCCATTATTTAAGACTTTCTCCTCCAAGGAAGAGCCTGAATAAACAGCAGGAGGGATTATTTATATTTTGTTATTAAACACCCAGATTGCAATTCCATATTTTTAAAGGAAAAGTATTTATTGGTACCACTGAGGAGTTATCAAGAGAAGTATCTGTCCCAGCTCAGACCAATAGCACCGCCCTGTTCAAACACTTTGACAGCCCAATTCTGCCCTTTACTTACCATACAACAAATCCAACAAACAAAAAGCAACGAGTAGGAGAAGAAATACACAAAACCATTTTCTGTATCAGGTTTACCATTGCATAATCATCTAGACATCAGTAGCAGAAGTGTCCCATAGCTACTTACATCAGCAAAATTCTTGACGTTAATCTCACCAACCTCCATTTAGCCTCCGAGAGAGGAAGCAAACAAGTGCTCCACATTAGCATAACAGTTGGGTTTTATACCACCACCTCAACTGTATCTTTTTCACTACACAGACTTAGGAAGATGTCAGCACACGAGGCTTAATTCACTTAAGATCAGCCAGTCTTTGGATCCATGTGTGACTTGCTTTTCCAGTGCAGTTCTCAGGGAAGGAAGAAGGGGACTTAAATTATCTTTTCCCACAGATCAGCAGGTTTCTACTTAATTGCCTATGTATTACTTCTTCCAGACAGACTGAAAAAAACTCAACAAGATAAGTAAAGACTCTGTGTGGCTCTGAGATAGAAGGTGTCATGTAAAAAAATATACTTTAGAGTTACCTGTTTTATGGATATGGGGTGAAGATGCAGAGGCAGGAAAATAAGGAGCCTGCCCAGTTGTACCATGCAGGAGGGGTAACCCTGGAGCCTGGGCTGGAGGGAGAGGCTGGACCACAGCCTTTTCTGAGAGAAGCTGCCCAGCCTCAGCCGCAGAATGGAAAGGCTGAAAAGGCTGAGAGGTGGCTCGAGGCACCAGTTTGGGCATTTCAACAGGCCCTTGTATAAAGTCACTAAATTCTTCATCATCGAGAAAAGCAGAATGGGAAACAGATACAGCGCAATGGGATGAGGTGGAATGATCTGTAAAATGGAATGAACACACAATGCAAAGTGATGAGGAAAAAGGTCAGTGGGGGACGAGGTAGGAAAGGTGGTAAATAAAAGGTATACACAGCAAATGGGCAAGGGGAAACTGGTGGATACGTTGTTTGTGAGATGTGAAGAGTTGTTACTGTCAGCGTGGCAAACGCATCAGGTAAACCCGAGCAGCTACTTCCAACCACGCATCTTCTCTCCCTGATTTTTATGGTTCAAAACTTGGTTGCTAGCACTAGCTATGAAAGTACTCTACTTGTTTCAAACAGACTGTCTCAGAACAAATCTAGAGGTAGTATTTCAAACTGGACAGAACTGGGGTCTGCACAGGGGGACATTTTCCCTCAAAGGAATGCGTTATTCTCAGGAACTCCAAAATATATCATAAAATACAAAAGAAATGTCAACTCGGACAACTTTCTGCTTGATCCCTTCCATAGTTACCCGGTTTAACAGAACTGACATAGGATGGGCAAATCCACAGACGACAGAAAATAGTCAGAAACCACCTGTAAATTCAAAATTATCAAAGAGCAAACCCACAGCAGAGATGAAGATTTTACATCAGAGAAAGCTTGTCTTGATAAGCTTTGTTTCAGGGCAGACACAGAACAAACTATACTACAGCCCAATCTCTAGTAGTAATTGTCACAAATGTAGTAATTACTGGGAAGGCTTCGGTCTGACCGTGCCGAGGCACCGGGACCCCAGTACGCTGTCACAGCACACAAGTCATTATACAATGTTTTGATCATTCTCAGCATTTGTGTAGCACCTCTTGGCTTCAAAAGCGCTCTGCAAAACACTAATTAACACTTTGACTAGACAAGAACAAACGCATTATCAATTTCCATCCCATTTCATATTAAGCACAGCACATTAAGCTTTCTTTTAAAGATTTCAAGTCTTCTAATGAAAGCTGATATCTAATATTTCACCCTCATAACCTGACCAAGCACAAGAGTTGCTAGAATGACACTTTATTTTATACAACAGTTAATCCACTCACTTTATACCATCAAATAAAAATACTTCTTGGAATTAGCTCCCCCTGCTGAGAATTTCAAGCGTTACAGTTTTATTTTCAGGTGGAAGGTGAGAAAAATGACAAACCTGGCTTTTTTGGATGGGATGCCGGTGTCGGGTGCATTTTAGCATCTCTAGAAAAACCATCTAAATTTCCTTTAATGGCTTCCAAAGCATCGTCCCTGCTTTTTTCACCTGTCTGAAACACCACAGAACACATCGTGAAAAAATTCACAGCACAGCTCGTTTTCTGTCCCTATCCACACTTCTTCGGCACAAAATTTACAATGCCTGCTGCTAGATTAACCCCCTCTTTCCCCAGCAGTGAGTTCCTGAAGCACATCAATAGTAACTCCCATATTTAGAAAGCATTTCTTCTGCAGACTACACCACTATATACAAACCTTACTCAGGTATTTGTTTTATTGCAGATAAGAATCTTTGACCTCACTGCAAGCATCCAAAACTTTGGACAATGTCAACAAACAAGCAACCAAACATTTGCTAGTCTAGAAACTCAATCTGTTCCAAAACCTTACTCACCAGGTTGGTTTATTTTTTAAAAGCTGATTTAATTTTCAACACCAGATTTTGTTTACATTACACCAAGTGTGTGTAAAGGACTGACTACTCCAGATGCTTTCCAAGATGTAAACTGATGTCTCATATAAATTTCCCACTTATTTGCTTGTTGGAAGAGATCATCCCAAGAAAAGCCTTTAAAAAAACCACAAACCTGAAGAAAGAAACACTCCACTTATTCTTTAGATACCTTAGGTTTCACACTGCTTAGGAGCCTCAGCTTTTGTTTCTGCTCTTCAAACTGGCGCCGTTTTCTTTCTTCTTCTAAGAATTTCTGCTGGTGCTCAAACCTCTTCCTGAAGGAAAATGATTTCTTAAAAAAAAAAAATCTAAAAATAACTTTTCATTATAATTTTCAGGATAAGCTTGATTTTTCCATTTCTTCTGTCTCAAATTCAGATGGCTTGGTGCAGACATTTCTACTTCTCAGCTATATGACAGCCACTGCTAGCTTCACAGATGGCCTTCAAACACAACGGAATGATCTCAACAATATTCTACAGCCCTCCGTGGACTACTTCTCTAAAGAAACCATCAATAGCTTTACTGCTTGGACCACTCCTCCAGACTACATCTCCCCCCTCAGAAAGGAAGCATTTCCCAAAGAGTCAGTAGAGTGTCACTCACTGTTGTTCCTCTGCAAACTGCTTCTGCATGTCCGGGGTGTACTGCGGGGCCGCCGGGCGCATTCCCAGGAAAGACGCCTGTCCCATGTAAGGCATTCCGGTCGCTGGCATCGGCCCTAAGGGCATGCCACCCTGCAACACAAAACACAACACAGCTCCAAGATCGCCTTTTTTCCACAGATGAACCTAAACCACATGGCAAACTAGGCAGATCTCATCAAATTACAGTGGCAGGAACGGTGGGGTGAGCAGCGTCTGAGCACGGCCCAGCTGGCGCAGCACAGAGCACTGGCCCTTCAGTAGATGGCACCATTCCCTCACAAGAATGAGGATTAAAGGATCTGAAAAGATGCTTTGGTCTTCTGGTCAAACACAGAAATCAAGACTTAATTCCATCCAACCCGTCTCAAGAGTGGGAAGGTGACAGACACGCTACAGTGCTACATGTGGTTCAGCACCATGCTTTGGGGTTTTCCTGGGGGTTTTTGTTTCCTTTTCTAAGTGATTGCATAATACTTTTAAACTCCCTGCTGGAGGTGCACACTCCTAGCCTGCACTGGATGCTCTCAAGTTATTTCACAAACATAGCTCATGCGGGGCTCCAAGGGAGGGAGACAGTCTATGACAAGGGCCGCCAGGAAACTCCTCTGAATAAACTGCATCTGTATCAGAATCACTTGCTGAGAAATGTATTCGGGAACAGTTACAGCAGCAAGACTTTCCTAAGAGAGGAGGGAACTAAACATCATTTACTTTCCTTACCATTTATTTTGTATTTGGTATCAGAACACGTAGAAAGGGAACAAAAGCTGTTTATTATTTTTAGACAAGCTCTCACTGAAACATCTTCCTACTATAAACTTTACAAAATTAATCTAATAAATTCCAGGTAG
This sequence comes from Megaceryle torquata, assembly GCA_024611175.1. Taxonomy (NCBI): domain Eukaryota; kingdom Metazoa; phylum Chordata; class Aves; order Coraciiformes; family Cerylidae; genus Megaceryle; species Megaceryle torquata. The sequence goes on along the minus strand of JANIJG010000552.1, from coordinate 7,587 downwards.
GGGTGGGAAGGGAGCGTAAGGAGGTGGCAAGATACAGTAAATTCATCACAGCAATGGGGCTACGAAGCCCCAACCACAACAGGAAATTTCAGCAAAGGGCAAATTTGTACATAAGCACATATGGTGCTAAATAGAAAACAAAAGATTAAGAGAGAGTTAAAAAAAAAAAAGCTACACATATTTCATTCTTATTCATCAATTAGCAACAGCAGAATTAAAGTCAAAGTTACCTTAAGAAAGGAAAAGAATGAGAATGAAACACAGGAAGTAGGACAAATGGAAAAAGCAGTCAGGTGAGAAAATACAGCAGATTTAAGAGATTCCTTTCTCCCCAGAGCAAGGTATTTAAAAAGAAAGTTTATGAATTGCTAGCTACGCTCAGGAAACTTAACTCTGTTAACTCCAGCATTTGAGTTACAAAGGGATAAAACTCCTCGGTGAATTGGTCCCGATCCGTCAGAGGGTACAGTCACTTCTTACCGGCTCATAAAGGTCTCATTTAAAATACTACACAATACCCCACCCTAGTGGGAAGTACAGAAAACCACAGCAAACGAGGAACAAGCACAAAGCAAAATTAAGATGACAAGAGGTATGCTGTGGGAGGTTTGAATTACAGTTATTTAACAGTTCAATACTATTAGTAACCACACTCAGGAGTGGGTGGCATCTGGTAGATTTCAGCATCTTGCTGATGCTTTTGTTTCCTTTCCTGTCCAGAGACTGTGCTTCTCTTACCCCACTTGGGTGTCATAACGTGTATCATAAAATGAAAGTTCAGATTCTGACAGCTTTGAGTGGGCTATAACATCCAAGTTACTTTAAATATGGCTGGTGCCGTCCTCGCACTACACCCTCGTTTCTCCCTACTCTACAACAGCGAGCAACGTGTGCCAAACTCCCCCGCTCCCTACCCAGATTCCAACAAAACTTGGAGAATTCTTTTACTTACCAGAAATATCTTCACAGAGAATACTACAAGACGATGTCCCACTACAGACCAAAACCCACACTTCAGTTTCTAACCGAGTTCCACCCTCTCGCCCCACTGCAGCTGGGAGAGGACTATGGCATCAGCGGTCACCTTTCAGACAGGCACCACGGGATCTGGTTTCAGTCCACATTTCAGCTCCACGCACCTGCATGGTCATGGCTCCTGGGGGCATCTGAGAACCGTAATTCATTCCCATCATGCCTGGCATATTGGACTGCATGACGGGGACCATCGGAAAGCCCTGCTGTTGCATAGGAATCATCCCTACAACGAAACATTAAACACGGTAAGCGTTAAAGCTTTTCCTTTTTTTTTTTTTCTCCTCTCTTTTTTTTTTTTTACTAAAGCAGGGGGCAAAAAAAATAAAAGGAAAAAACCTCAATCTTGCAGGACTGTTTAAAAAGGGAAAATGAAAAAAGTCCCACACTGCAAGCAGCCACAGAATTTCCTTCGTTTAGATATCACTCAGTCTAAGGGAAGAGACATTACGTGGCTTTCCTAATAATTAAGCTGATGAATTCTCCCACCATCCTAAGGATTCTCTGTGGGTTTTTTCCCATATGACTTTTTTGAAAGGGTCGTTTTCAATTAACAAGATTTAATTAATCAAGTTGAGTGGTGCTGATAATTGTCCATCTCTCTTGAAAGGGAAAACTTACAAACTGGCAGCTTCTGAAGAGAAGTCTTGGGAAATAAACTCATTTCACAATGCAACTTCACACTCTGATCTGTCTGGACAGCTTGTCCGTAGGTTAATTAACCCACTATATATATATTAGAATGGTTCCAATATTTGCCAGTAAAAGCTAAACTTCAACAAAATTGGACAAATCGAGTCAGAAAATATTCATTCACTGAATAAAGCCAAGTGGATTATGTTTCAGTACTTCCCCATCTCATATTTTGCTATCCTGGGAGAAGTACGCTAACAGACATTCGTTACCAGCACATCGTGAGATAATTATGATTGTGCTGAACTGAACATCACACGCAGAAAGACTCCAGGAGGGACGTGACACACTGAGGAATAATCCATAAACCAGTCCCTGAGACTTCTCATAAGAAAAATTTCCATTTTCCCTACAAGTTCTCTCTGCATTCTCCATTAATTAAACAGCACTGCAAGAGGAATGAGAACAAAGGTAATTTAAGGCTGAGGCTTTCCTATTGTATTAATACTTTCCACACAGGTTGTGACTCTTGTCCCAGGGTCTTGCTGTGCTTTGTAAATATTTACCAGGTCTTGCAACACCCACACAATATGAGTATACACAGCTGGTTAGATGAAGCATAAAGAGGTTAAATACCACACTGAAAATAACACAAAAATCTTAAAGGTAAATTCAGTTTAAAAACGGAGCTGCAGTCTTCCCAGATGTTTAATCGAGCATTCTGCTAACACTGCTTCTCCAACACTGCACAGAAAGTTTTATCAACAGAGCCAGCTTAGCAGTATGGAATTCAATGGGAAAACCAGCTATGGAGTTCAATTAACAATCACACCTCTGAGCATCAGTGCAGAACTATTTTCAGTTGTTTGATGTATCTAAACAAAACGAAGAATTTCATGCCCCAAATGTTAAGCTCATACATACCTTGAGGGGGGCCCAAACCACCTGCAACGGGAAACATGAAGCTGCAGGAGGAAAAAAAGGATATATGAAAATCTATCATTTCAGTGCAAGTATAAATGAATGAAAGATACCTCAACTTGCACCTCAACAGCACCACCCAAAGCCTCCCACCTTCTAGTCAGTGAATTCATCTGCTCCTGCAGGTCTTGCAGAACTCAACCCCACCACAGGTTAAAAAAAACCAACCCTCCCAGGGATCCCCCAAAGCACCCCAGCAGAGTCCCACCAGCACCATCAGCACTGTCACAGGCTGGAAAGTGAGGAAGAAACAAATCTTATCTTCCACAGGAGCACTAAAATAGCTTTGACTCATCGACATCACCCACCAGAGAGTTTCGGCACCCACGCAGAGCAGTGACAGGGCAGTGTGTTAGGGTAGGTTAGGCCTTTGAGCACCAGGGGATGAATAAGCACCTCCTCTCGAAGTACCCGACTCAGCCAGACCACTGACTGCACCAGGCAATAGTTCTCACCTGCCTAGGAACAGTTTTCTGCAGGGAAACAAACTCTCAGCAAAACCCCACCACATCTGCTTTTGTTGCCCCCTTGGAAACACTAAGCATCACCAAAAAAAGGGGGAGTTTTTATTTTCTCAGTTGCATCTAACTGTGAGAAAAATAGAGCCTTGGTAAAAATACTCATTCAAGTATGAAGGGCCAAGTGCACCTGGAGGAAGAACTGTTACAATTTCAGCTGAAATGACGATAGAAATTGCTAGCCCTTATTTTCAAACAAAGCATGTGCTGTGCAGCCAAACAGCAAGAAAGGACCTCATTTAAAAGTCTCCTATGCAAGCAACTCTCAGAAACCCACGTCAGCAGTAATTTACCAAACAAGATCCTCACTCAGCGTCCCAGGCAGCTATTACACCAAAATACCATGAAAGAGAAACACACTTATGGATATTCGATATTCCTCAGCACGAGGGAGGACGCAAAGGAAGCTGCCGAAGAGGAAAGCAGAAAGTGCCATCACAAATGGCTGCAGACAGCTTTTAAAACCTGCAAGAAGTTCTGAAAGCCAACCTGGTTATAAATATAAAAGAGCTGTGTAATAGGAGTACTAAGATAACATAAGGAATTTAAATTATGCATTTATCCCGGGGCAAACTGCACCTACCCAGTACACAGGCAACGGGTTACATGGTCACCAACACAACCCACTCTTCATTTCACCCTCTAACTCAGAATCTTCTCAGTACTTGAAACTTCTCCTGTTACCCTGACCACTATGTGCTAATTTCTCCTTTCACAACCAACACACACCTACATCTTCCACCAGGACCAGGTCTTACCATCCTCAACCACCACAATTTTTGGTTTCTCCCTTTGAAGAGCTGTCCCTACACACACCACCTCATCTCAAAATGAGCGCTGGGCTTCTCTGCATCGGGTTCAGTTCACCCAGCTCACACTGCGGCCAAAGACTACTTAATTCAGTCATTTTTAATCCACTTCTTAGCATACAAATATTAACATCATGAAGACAAACGGTTGACTGAAAAATCAGAAAGGGACCCATGACTGAGCTCTGGTGCTGGTCAGGACAGCAGCTTTCTCCACGCAGAGGCTGAAGTCCAGTGAATTAACTGGATGTTGCCTGTGTTTGGTTTCGCCTCTGGCAGCCTGTCAGTAGAGTGCCTCCTCGGCAGCGCACCCCCTCAAAGCGCGTGCAGGGTCCCACGTGTACAGCTTCTGTCAGCAGCCAGAGCTGCAAGTGCAGCAATTTTAGGTGTTGCAAAAATACACCATTCTTAGTTTAGGCAGAATGGTGAAATAGTAAGAGTTATTTCTGAAAAGCTCACAAGTACGGAAAAGTGTTCGTAGCTTTACATTTTCCCTTCACGTTGGGGAATCTGGTCAAGAAGAATTCTTCCGAGTCAGCAAACGTAAGGTAAACTGAATGGGCATAGCAAGGTACCACTGCCTGCTGGAAGCAAATAAAGGCCAGACTATTAAATATTTATTATTTTCTACAGAGCTCTTAATTTATTTATAAGTCTTCGTTGAAAGGAAAAAAAAAAACCCCAAAACTAACAAACCAATCAACAAAAAACCCTGCAACTAATTAGAGGAAGAAGAAGAGCTTGTTAAAAGTAGCAAAGCCAGCTCCTGCAGCAGAGAGCTCCGTACATGCGGCTCGGATCCACCGCGCACCTCGCTCCAAGAGTTACCTCTGCAGCTGCCAACAGCAGCCACACACACACAGGGACATAAACCCACCAACTTTTAGTCAAGCAACAGGAACCTCATTCCTAAATTACTTTTTGGAGATGTAAAAGCAACACCCACACACATCTGGTTAAAGCGAGTTAAAGGCGCGGTCATGTGTGAGATTAACTGAGGCCCTACAGAAAACCATCAAACTTGGTAAACCAACAAGCGACAGGGACAATGTGCCAGGCAGCTTTGTTTTAAAGAAAACACTTTAATTCCAGTTACCTCAAAACAATACCACTGACAGGAGAATTAAGAATAAACAGATAAAATTAGAACAGTCTCCTTTTTTCTTTTAAACAATAGGTGTGATAAATTAGGAGTCTGTAAGGACCAGTAAACTGCTTGGGGGTAAAAAACATTTCTGGCCAGCTGACTGTATGCTCTAAAAGACCAAAAGCTCTTTCTAGACAATGGAAACCTTTATAAGCCCAGATAGTTAAAATATATAGATACCTATTTCACATAATACATGCTACTATCAAGCATATATTTCAATATACTTAATAATATCTGTATATATTTTAATATAATCCATTAGCCCTTGTTTAAATGCACCTGCAGATATTCCTGCTCTTCTCAAGAGAACGTTGAGCACTTTACCACCCAGGTTCATGCAACTAGTCATAATACTTTGGGTAGTGCAGCAAGAAAGCATAAGGTATGTGACAGTCTGAACAAAATAAAAGAAATAGAAGGAAAACAAAGCAATTACCCTACAACAGAACCTTTACAGCAGTAACATAAGTCTGTAAATTACTATCAGATAAGTATTTTAAATATGGAGCTTCTAAAAACATAAAAGAACCACAAAAACAAAAAACCTAACACCGTAAAAAGCCCAACCAACAGCTTCAGTCGAACTGCAGGAGCGTGGGGAGAAGCGACTCCTTCTCCGCATTCATACTTTGCTGTGGCAGCTCCAAACGACACATAACATTTTCCTGTCTACAGGCAGACTTTTAACACCCTTAATTCCCAATCAGTACAACTCTTACCAACACAGCACAGGCTGTCGCAGCATTTTTGAATGGCAGAAATCCCCCCAAATTGAAGTGAAACAAGACAAAGAACCCACATGGAAAACAGAACTTTTCCTCTACCTCCAGACTTCATTTGCAAAGAAACCACTATACTAGCAACAGGAAACAATCCTTTTACTTTTCAAACCCTGTAGTTTACCAACAACATTTTTGTGACGTTCCCACTAAACTGCAGAGCGGGCAGCGTTGCTCTAAGAGGTTAAATGGTTTATCCAGCCCTCGCAAGAACCAGTTTAGACTTATATACACTGGGAAACACAAAGACAGGACCTCACCCCTTCCACAGCCAGGCTTCAGCTTTTCACTTCCCAGCTGTTGCAGACCCCTTGGATGCCTCCTCCCCAACGCAGAGCAGCCACCCAGCTCAGAGACCTGATGGGGACACCCAGGACCCGGACTGGTGCAGATCCCCCCTGCTCACATTCCCAATAACACTGACAAAACCACAGGCTTCAGATATCCAGGCGGGCTCAATGAACTGAAATCCCCTTTGGCAAATGCAAAACGTACCCAGCCTCCCTAGAAGTAGGACAGCAGATACATAGCACACAAGAGACTACATTAAAAAAAATAATTAACTGAGTCTTCAAAGGTAGCAAAATACAGCCCCCTAAGCTTTCCAAAAGCACGATGACATGTTCTCACATCTCTTTTACCACCGATCCACTCCTCCGTCCCCCCTCTTCACTGAAGTGCCCTCGTGGGATGAAGGGGAAAGGAAACCTCCCCAGAGCAGCGGCAGGCGAGCAGAGGCCACAAACCTGCCCGGTGCCGATAAGCCGCATTTATTGCTGCCGACACCAGCGGCACCCAAGCAGGGCTGAAGAAATCCCAAAATCCCTTCCCACCCAATATCTGAGATTGCGGCTGTGCAGCCTGCTGGCAAGTGGGCTGCAAGTGCCCAAGCCCAGACAAGCCCAGAGATAAGGTGGGCTCACAAAAGGCAAATACATCCCAGCAAACAGTGAGGCCACCATGGTTGTGACCCTCGCACCCTGCCTGGGACCCCCCAGGCCCCACCCAGGAGATCACATACCCCACCCTGGACCCCCACATCACACCCAAGACCCCACAAACTGCACCCAGGACCCTAAATGCCCCTCCCGGGACCCCTACACACCACCCTGGACCCACACATCACACCCAGGGCCCCACAAACTGCCAACAGGACCCTAAATACCCTTCCTGGGAACCCAGGAACTGGGCCTAAGACCCCCACACCCCACCTGGGACCAAAAATATCCCACCTGGGACACACCCATCACACTCAGGACTCCACAAACTGCACTTGGGACCCCAAATACACCATCTAGGACCCCCACACCCCACCCAGGACCCAGACATCACAAACAAGACCCCATAAACTGCACTTGGGACCCCCACACCCCACCCAGGACACCTACCTGGTTTCCCTACCTGGAACCCAAATTACCTCCCCTGAGCCCAGACCCCTCTGTCCCCACACCCCACCTGTACCACAAGCCCCCATCCCCTCCTCCTTCCCTCTACACCCTCATCGCCCACCAACTCCCCCCATCTTTGCCCCCTCCGTGTCCCCCTCAGTCCCTCCATCCTCTGTCCCCACACCGCTCCACCCCTACCCCGTCTGTTGTCCTCCCCCCCACAGCCCCCCCCCCCCCCCCCCCCCCCCCCCCCCCCCCCCCCCGCCCCCCCCCCCCCCCGCCCCCCCCCCCCCCCCC
>JANIJG010000551.1:0-22303 GCA_024611175.1 Megaceryle torquata | reverse complement strand
GGTATTTAGGTGTTTTTTGTTACGGTGGTTGGTTGGACTCGGTGATCTAGGAGGTCCTTTCCAACCATGAATATTCTGTGATTCTGTGCGTAATTAAGAGTGCCTGGCAAGGTCAGCTTCCTGAGCCATCTCTGGGTGGGACAGGGTGGACTGTGTGCAGCAAAGACTCGTGGTATTTCAGAGAGGTGGAAAGCAAAAGCTTCTTTCCCAGTGTCAGCAGTTAAATAACATAATATTGAATAAGTCTTTCTTCTATAATTGCTCATTAGAATTTGGCAAGTTGTAAAGAAAATACATTTTCATTTTTATTATCTTTTCTACAATTGCAACACTAATATTTCAAATTCTTGTGTTCTTACTGTATTCTCATGTTGACAAATACTATGAAACGTTGCTGGTATTCATCAAACACATAAAGCCTTCTTTTCCTTGGTGAAATGCTCATATGCACAAGTTAAAATATAATGGTCCAAAATAAAAGCTCATGCATAACTGTAATAACAGTTCTTGCCCAATATAATACCCTTCCTGCTTTCTTTCCTTTGTCAAATCTATGGGTCATGTATTTCTGAAAGTGAACACTTCCGAGGCTGTTTCACACTGGGGAGGAAGTCAGACAGAAGATCAATTAGAGGAAGTATTCAACTCGAGTCTTATCTGTGTTATAGAAACATGCGTGTGGGTGGTGATGGATATCCCTATTGAAGTATTAATCAAATTAACCAATTTCCACATGAAGCAGTGCATTCAAAGTTCATTTTAAAAGAACTTCAGCATTTTTCCTGTGCCGGCACACTTAGGTATCACTTGAAAGCTAAAATCTGGTTTTGTTTAGCATTCATCAGGATTATCTTCCAGTCACAGCTCACGAGGCTAAATGATGCCTTCATTTATACTCTTCAGTAACAGTAGTGAAATTGTTGTTAACGTAAGAATGGAAAGGCTTGTTACATTATATGCAAATTTTAACTATTAAGAGAAAAAATAAGGTTGACCAGCGAGGAAATGCACTAACAACGTACAAGGAATCAATCCGTCTGAGGAATATCAGTCTTCTAAAAAGTTAAATAGCATTAGCATCAAAATCAGAGGGAGTAATGACTGATGTTAGACAGTATATGTGAGACAAATAAAAAAATTGCTCCGTAGATTGCTGCTGATCAGTAGAAGCTTTCTGAGTCCTGTTAATTATATGCCTTACTTGGTGGGATCTAAGATAGTCTGCAAGGAATGTTTTTGCCAATGATTCATCCAAGGCATTGTTCAGTTGGGGTAATTCAATGCCGTACTGGCTACATCTGGTTCTTCACAAGAAAAGTGAAATACTGCACTCAGCTTATGTGTGGGAGAGGACTTGGATTTGCAGGCGTTCTGTTTTGCTGAACAATTAGTGTGCACCTATATGGGGGTAGAGTGATTTTTCCCAAAGGAAGGAATCCATATGACTGTGTATCACCAAGATGGATTGCACAACATACTGTGTACTTGTATATGAGTAATATTGCTGTTGCAGCAATAGAAAGGATAATAAAAATGAAAAGATCCAAGCCAATTAGAAGTAATTAGTTGTGGTTTTGTTGTGTAATGCCATTACAAGCCAGGGTGTTTTCAATAGCTCTGCTGAAAGACAGTGTGCTTTCCTCTGCAACCAGGGAATGGCAGGGTAGAGTCTCAAGGAGGCTTATGAGAGACTGGTGTCAGTATATAAAATTGGATTTATTTTTCTTTAATTGTCCTGAAAACCTCTATTAGTGAGTTCTGCAGGTTAGGCCTGAGCAATAAGGTGAGACCTTAGGGCAACTGGCAGGATTTCCCTACTGCTGCTGACACCTGCTTGGTGATCTGAGGGCAGCCTCTGCTCATTGTAATTGCTGCTGCATTTCATCCCACCCCCATATACCCAAATCCTTGTGTTAAATAAAGGCTTTGAAGAAGGGGAAATTTCATGAGCCAATTGTTTTCTCTCAAGTGGACATAAGTTGTGCCTTATCACACACTCACAGCTTAAAGGAAAAGGGGGGTGGGGGGTGGTGGTGTCAAGGAGTCCACAACCTGAGGATGAGCCTGATCTTCAGAAAAAGATGTAAACCACATCTTCTTTTTTTATTTGGAGTAAATGTTTCTTCTCCCAGTAGTTTGTTAAATGATTGTGTCAAGCAAACAAAAATGAAGAGAGTTATCAAGCATCTTCCCATGAAAGAGCTGTGCCAGAGGAACATGATGCAGCCACATTCTTTGAGCTTGGATCTCCTGTGCAGATGCTGCCTGGCCGAGGGTGCCCCAGGCTTACCTCCAGGGACCTGCTGTTTCCCTGCTCACAGCCATCCTGACTAGGAAAGAGGAATACTCAATTTATTTTCAAAAGAAAACAAAAGAGTCTACTTGAAGTTCCATGTGCACTGTATTTTTGTGAACTGCACATTGTCATGGTAAAGCTCTTTGGTTTATCAGAAAATTGTACATCTGGGTTTAAATATACTGAGTTGACTTTATGTACCAGCTTAGATGCTTAGCTTCAGAGCCTAAATTTGCTTTGCTATCTAGACAGCTGATAGAAAATGTCTTTTGCCAAGAGCATTTGATAGCAGGTCCCTGGTGTAGGTGCCCCGTCTTCCTGAGAAGCTTTATGTTTCATTATGGGCAGAGAGGGAGCCTAAGGAAACTCCTGAATTAAGCATTTGAAGCTACATAGTGCAAAATTCCACTGCCAGCACCGTTCACTTTGTCAATCAAGCTGTTTTTCCCAAAACGTTCACATCTCTCCTGAGCAGAAGAGTTTACAATACACTCACAAAGTCAACGTTTGCTTCAACCAAGTCACATTGCAGAGGGGAGGAAAAGGTGAGTGCCAGAAGAAAAGCCCTTCTTGAGAAGCTCACATTGCCAGTTCCTCTTCCTCCTTACCAGCAGACAGTGAGATGAGGTTGCTTAGTGGGAGTAAGGGCACAATTTGGCAAGTCTTGAGTAATTTGCTTCAGCCACTTGAGATCACATAATACCACAGCAGAAGCACCAAAGGCATCCAGAGGCCATCAGCAGTTGACATGATCTCTTTTCTAAAATGGTGTGAAACCCAAAGAGGATCTTTGTCAGTAGGAGAACTCTATGAATTGTTTTGTGATCTGTTTTTTTGTTTGGTTGTGGGGTTTTTTTTTTTTTGTTTTGGTGTGTGGGGTTAATTCTTTTTTTTTTTTTTGGTTCGTTGGTTGGAGGTTTTTTGTTTTTAATTAAAATCACAAAATTGTACTTTTCAGAGTGATTCCTGTAGGAAATCTTCCAAATCCAAGCGAGACAAGGAGAAGCAGGCCTGCAAGAGCTGCAGCGAAAGCTTTAACTCCATCACTAAAAGGCGGCACCACTGTAAGCAGTGTGGGGCAGTAAGTATCAGAATGCACTGAGCTTTTTAGTATTTCTTGCAGAGGCCATTGAGGAGATTTTTTTTTAATTATTATTTTTCAAGTGCTGGAACTAAAAGATGTTCTGGTTCATGGCAGGTCATTGACAGAGTAGATATTTCCACTTGCTTGACTCCCTGGGAATCAGAGGAAAAAAGTGCAAAACTGTGGTACAGGGGGCCTGGTCTGTACTGTTTTAAAGGCAAATACAGTGCCTTGGTGGATAAAAGGAAAGTTGATACATTCCTGAGGGTGTGCACACATCTGGGGATGGAGTTGTCTCCGATATTCTGTTAGCAGAAACAGAATGGCCTTCTGACAGACTTACTTCTCACAGGATCTTTCTAGGATAAACAGCTGAGCATACAATATTCAAGATAGGTGGGTTCTGCATTCCCTAAAGCAGAATTGTCAAGAATTGCTTGTGCCAAGTGGTTTCCAACCACCCCAGTCCTACAGATTCAAGGCCAGGTTACTTGAAGGCATTTTAGCCACCTTTCCCCGGGACCATTCCCTGACAGCATAATTCTCAGATTTGTTGTTTTTCTGAAAATCACCACAGCCAAGATTAGATTCTGTAATATGACTTGAAGCCTGCCTTCTGTGACTTGACTTTCACCATTCAGTGTTCCAAATGTAACTAATATAGAATAATGTTACTTAAATAGCATTATTCATTTGAAGGGGAGATAAAATTTCAGTTGGAGATCTAAATGTATAGTTAAGATGTTTGAAAAAAGCTCAGTCTCAGCAATTGCAATAAAATTACTGTGTCAGAGACGCTTTTGCACTGGAGTTGGGATTTTCAATCTTCTGGGTTTGTTTTTATTATTAATTACTAAAATCATGAAGTATGTTTCTGGAAGTTTAAAACATTCCATTACAAAGCTCAGTACTATTAAAGAAAAGAAATAATTGCTTTCCCCCATAAACAGAAAAATTTAAAAAATGACATTATTGATAATTTATTTTTAAACAGTTGTTGGTTATGTGATGATTGGTGATGTGGCGATAGCATTCAGATTAAAGGAGTTAATGCATCTCAAGCAAACTTGCATGATGTTAAAGTATTTCCCAAAAGCATATTTTTTCTTTAATTAGGAATATTGGTACACGGCATGGGATCACAAAAACATTAATTACTAATGGCACTAAAACAAAGTAAATCTTATATTGTCTGCTCTGTCTTATGCTTACATCAGTTTTCCAAATTTTACTTTAGTAACAACCTCTCTGCAAGTTACTTTCTTTGAGGAAAAGTTATGTTTAATGATGGCTAACAAAGGACCATCTTTCTGATACAGGTGATCTGTGCAAAATGCTCTGAGTTTAAACCGCTTGCCGACAACAGCCGTCATAATCGAGTCTGTAAAGATTGTTTTCTGCAGTTACGAGTGAGTCCATGCAGCCCTGGAGTGGAAGGAGTCGGAGAACAAAAGAAAAGACTAGCTGCAGAGGTACAGTGTTTAGCTAAGAAACTTCCAGTGTGTTAACTGCCCTTGTGAGTCTTTTTTAATTGTTTTAAATAACCACATTTAAATAATAATAATAATAAAAAGTGTTTGGTTATCTTCTTTCCCCCACCATGATATTTGACTCTCTGGCCTGTAACTCTGAATGTGCATGCAGCCTGGATACTGTTTGTAAATATCGACCGTTTGGCAGCTAAGCTTCAGTAGTTACTTCAGAAGTTCAAGTTACTTCAGAAGTAACAAAAAAGAGGAGAATCTTCTGGCTTCTTTTTGTCATGGTGCCTTTCCAATCGGGAGTTGTGCACAATAACTGTTGGCAAAACTTGTCAAAATAAGATTTGTTTTTTTCACTTTTAACTCTATATAGAAGATACTTCTGCACTCCTTATTTCACATCCTGTCAAAAGATCATTAAAATGAGGCTTTTCTTAGTTGATCATGCAAAAGCATGTCATCCTTCTGAAAGACTATCAGGATTCACTGGAACTTTCTCAAACCTCCTATGATGCAGACTCTTCTCTCCAGGACGTGACTTCCACAAATTATACTGTGTGAACTACTGCTTCACAATTGCCACAGATGTCACCAAGCTTTGTACTGTGAGAGCAGCACATTCTACCCTTAATTATTAACAAGAACAAGAAACATGGCTGGCAAACTGATTTGTCTTATTCTCACCTACAACAACAGGCCCTTCTCTTACTGAAGCTTTTTTTAGACTATAGGCAGAGCTGTGAGTACCATTATGTGCCACACTTTTCATGGGACACCTTGAAGAAAAAGTTTCTATTTATTTTACTTGGGAAATACAGCCAGAAGTCACTGCATGTGTAGAAGAGGACATTCATCTCAATTGAAAGTGGATCCAGAGGCACTTCAGATTCTTGAAAGACCCACTGACACACTGAGAACTTCAATTCATTGAAAATTATGATTCTGATCATAATTTTCTTCTGATTTGCTAACCTACACCATCCTGCTTTGAGCACTCTATGGAAAACTGGGGAACAGTTGCAGCCTGTACTGGAAAACCTTGAAAAACATCTTTCTGGAAGCCACTTCTGAGAACCATCAGACTGCATCCCAGCCTTGTTAACACTCCTCATCAAAACCAAACCACATGGAAAAGAGCTAGACCCTGAGCAAAAAAAAAACATAAACCTGCCAGTGCATATCCAGAGCTCCTGTAGTAAGCACTTCCTCAAATAGTTTTCTTAGACCCTGACCAGCTCTGGTTCCCAGAATGTCATATTTCTTTCCAGGCTACTAAGTGTAACTACACAGATAAAATTACATGAGCATAGTGTCCCAGGGTGAGCTCTGCTGCTCCAGTCCTTTGTCAGCATGGCCAAAATCTCAGAAATACGAAGTGGGGTAAAACTGCAAATGCGCATTGCCCTTCCCTGAACTACCACATCTGCAGAGTGCAGAGAATGCTCTGGATCCAGAAGTTGATACCATAAAAAACTTGAGATATACCCTACAGCTATGCCTACAGACAATGAGCTCTTAATATGCATCAGTGTAGTCTGTGGTATCTCATGATAAACTTTCTAGCACTGTTTCAGCAGAGTTGTTTGCCAGTAAGTGCAAACCTACACCTACTCAGCTGAGAGCTCTGTTAATCTGAAAAGCCAAAAAGCAAACTAGTGAAATGTGACCTATGGCTTTACTTTAGAAAGCAGATTACAGCAGAAGGCTCTAAAAAGCCAAGGGAAAGAGTCAGGTTTTTCCCTCATATGCTCAAGCCTTTAGCCTTCTGCTACATCTTCAAAATATCAGGTAAAATGCAAGAAACTAGGTGTATAAGAAAGAGAGACCAGAGCCAGTCTTCTTCTTTCCCACCTATTTACATTAAACTTTCTTAACAAGCTTAACAGCAGCTGAGGAGATTTCCACTTTACAAATGTTATTAGCAGATGCCAGAAATCCCCAGGAGACTGCTGTGCAAAGTCTAATGTGAACAAGAATTTTGTTTTTCTTTGCTTTCTAGCAGAAGACGAAGCCATTTCTTTCAATCATATTTTACCCTAGTGTGCTCTGATTTGGTTGACATCTTTCTGATCCACATACAGAAGTGTCTGTTAATACACCTTTTAAATTAATTTGAAATCATCTCCCAGCCTACTTTGCTGAGCAAGAAACTAGCTGCATCATCTTAATTACCATTCTCAATTTACTTGATGGAGGGCTATCCGGTGTTTGCCCTACAGTACTATTTGACTCTGGACAACATAAATTAAGTATCTTTTATACTTAAATCTAAGTATTTTTCTCATGTAACAATAGAAGCAGCTCATTTTTTCCTTTTTTTTTTTCTTTTCTTTCATGCAGAAGCAAAACATCTTAGCAGCTGAAAACAGCCTTTTTAGCAGCTACCTCCAGTTCCTTGAAAAAGGGAAGACATGGTACAAAATGTGGGTGACCATCCCCAAGACTGAACCTCTTGTTCTGTATCTTCAAGGAAGTAACCAGGTAAAATAACATTCATGAGAGTTAACATACTGAAAAAGAAAAAAAAAAGTCATATATATAAGTTTAAATATGACAAGCTGAGAAATATGTCAAACGATCTAGCTTGTTTTCAACAAAAATGAACTTGGTATCCTGAATATAACACAAAGCCTCAGAGATTTCAGATTTCCTTGTTAACTGTTGTTACTGTTCATATGGTTGTGAGCAAATGTTTAAGCTTATAGATAGCTTTTCTTCATTTTTAAGGGGAAAAACAAAGACAAAACAAGGATAATTTGGTTATGTTTGTGGGGTTTTTTTAAGAATTTAGACAGGTATATTCAAAGGTTTTATTACCTTGTCATTAGGGAAGGCATTTCCCTGTAAAATGCATAGAGCTGAGGAGCAGGCTGAATGTTGCAATTGCTGTTTCAAGCTTTTCTTGTTTTTTAAACCTAGTTCTGGCTTGAGAGGGTGGAGGAATTTGTAGAAACACAGACATCCTTCAGCCTGAGAAATGGACTATATTTGGTAAAGCTCCTTCTTGTAGCATCATCTGGTTTTATCTTTACTTGAAATAATTACTGCGGTGAGCATGATTATGTTTAGGGTTTGTTTTAAAGTGTGCTGTTGAAGCTAACTAGCATTTGTGTGTAATGAAAGTCAAGTGATATCCAAGATAAAATACCCAAAATAGAATTATCAGTTATGCCTCCTTAGTGCTGAAGATAAAGAATGACAATGCTGAAATAAGATCCCTCATATCCAGTTTTGTATTTGGCTTTTGACACATTTATATACAGCTTTGGTTTGTCTCCTGAGTGGGACTGAAGAAGAAATGGGTCTTGTAGGGATAGCAAGGGTTTGCTTTTTATTAGCTTCAGTTTGTATGGCACTAGCTAGGAACAGTCTGGGAACTAAATATTGCCCATGATTTTAGAAAGCTATTCAAAGTAAAGCTTTGGGGTACTTAACAAGTAAAGCTTTGGGGTACTTAACAAGTAAAGCTTTGGGGTACTTAACAAGAAGTACACTTTGTCCTTGAAAGTGTGTTCATTTTGCTGCTTGTCAGCAGGAAGACCTGATTTTAAACAAGTGTGTGTAACGTTTTAAGCATAGTGCTCAAGAGACCGAGAACTTGAATTTGGAGCTCCAGACACAGCCAACTTGGCTTCGTCTGGGCTTCAAACCCCATGCTGAGTAAGCTTTCAATTCATCCCGCAGGCAACGAGCTGCCTGGCTTCACTCTTAGTCAACAGGAGATGCATGACTAAAATTACAAGTTGAAAAAGCAAACAGCCTCAGACAAAGCAGAACAAACACAACAAATCCAATCTTTAGATGTCTCTGGAGTCAAGAGTCTGGGGAAAGGAAAAAAAAATCAAAAATTTTAAAAAACAAAGCAGAGAGAATGGTTTTACTGCATAACTTCTCAACTGGTGTGAAAGCTGTGTCTCGGCAAAGGACCAGCACAAGCCCTCTATGCCATACAAACCAAGCCAGGGTGTCTCACACAGGTGAGCATGGGGAAGGAGAGTAGGAATAGAGGGAGAGAGGACTAAATTACTTGGCCTTCCTCACCCAGAGCAATGTATGTCATCTAAGTGATAACTGGAACAAGGACTTGAGAGTAAGCAATTCCTCTTACATGGTATGACCTTAAAGGGTCATTTTTTATAACACCATTGGACATAAATCAGCTGTATTTAGTGCACAGGAGAATGGCACTCGTTTCTCCAGGCCCTCTCCTGACAGTCGCACAAAGCCAGGGTTGGAAACTGGAGGACCTTCTGTGCTTCAGCTGCTATGTTCTTTGTGTCACATCCTGCCAATTTTGTCTTGAGCCTCTGCTGATGTTATTAGTAAGATCCTACTTTTTAGGGGGAAAAAGGTGCCTTTGACACTGATTGCTGGGCTTTATGGCAGTTGAATTTAGTGGTCAGTGTCCTCAACTACTTCAGGTGTGAGATCAGTCTCCCAATAAAGCAGCAAGCAAGCATACAGGACAAGGTTAATCTATCTTACATTCAAAAGCAAGCCAGGATTTACTATTAGGAATCTCCAGTTGCAGGCTGAGACTATAAACAGCAAAAATGAATCCCTTCTTCAAGGGCCTACCATTCCCACTCGTATGCTTTACTCAATCTGCATTCAACTGAAGGAAAAAATTACAAAGCAAATCCCATTCCTCGATACTAACCCAATGTTCTTGTTAGTTCTGGTTTACATCGTATAGGCTAGACTTCTGAGAAAAGTTGTCTTTCCTGGTGGCAGTTGGGAAGTGCTCATGTGCTTGAATGTTATTTTCCCAGGCATTGTTTTATTTTCTACAACCACCTTGATGCATCTCATAAACTTCTTCTAGTCCTCCAAAGAAACATTTCAGTGCTTAAAGAGATGTCTTTTGGAAATAATATTGCCAACAATGGCATTAAAGGTCTTGGAACACAGACTAAGTGAAGCATGACTGTAGGAGTTTGAAAGTTGGGGCATTGTTTTAAAAAGAGCAGAAAGAATAGCTGCCTCTTGGGAAGAATGAGTAAACCAAGATGAATATGAAGCTTCTGATACAGTAAATGCCCTGACAGCTTTCATCCTCTGCACCCCCAGCCCTCACACTGAGTAAGGGATGCCAGTGCAGATGGAAATACGACTCTCAGGCTTTAAAATAGCAAGAAAACTAGCAAGAAAACTGCTCATTTGCTTCAGATTCTTGTTCCAGGAGAATGAATTAATCCCCTGAGTGTTCATGGTTTAAGACTTGCATAAGGCTTTATGCATGAGGATAAAATTCACAGCTTATTTAGATATGGAAATCATACCAATTTCATCTGTCCTCAAACTGAGACAGAATTTGTGCAGCTGTTAGTCATGTTTATCTGAGTGGAATTATAAGAGTTCACTTATAAGCAAACACCACCTCAAGCTTAAGAATCAGTGTTTTTATAGAAATCAGTCTGTCTTTCCAGGGGCTCCACCTGGAGCTTCTGCCCCATTGGCCTTGTGAAATGCTCAGCCACCTCCACAGACATCAACTTACACCTGATTGAGAAACGTAGAATTAATCAGTCCCAGCTAGCCAGAGAAGTAATGAATTTTTGAGAAATACAGAGGGTAAGTCTGGTATAGTGAGAGCTACTGTATATAATATTTTTCAGGTTAATCTAAGAGAAAATTTTGTGCGATAAGTTCTAAAGAAAAATCTTTTATTCATCGTATAGATGTGTTTTACTCCTAGAAAATAAGGGAATAGCTGAGTTTGAGGCTGAGCTCAGGGTTTTGAACAAGTATTTTTGTGGCTTGCCTGTTGATCCCTGTTTAGATGAAGCTTTAATTGCCCCTGCACAAAACTCTACAGGTCCACGGAAAAGGGCAGGTAGAACTTTTGTGTTGTGGCACAGCATCACACCACAGAAGTCTTTCTGTGTTTTGTGCAAGGTTGGGATTAGATCACAAGTGGGTAGGGAGTGGAGTTTAAGTGGAAAAACAGACATTTTCTAGGCCCATTCAGAAGTGGTAGGAGAAAATTATAGAGGCCCATTGGTGGGTAACCTGTTGTGTACATTTGTGTAATAGAGCTTATACTGTGCAAATAGACGTGCAGTGTGAGAGGGATGTCTGTATGGAGGGGTGCTTGATACAGCACTACTTACATGGTGGAACTGAGATATCCATTCCCACATCTTAGACCCTGGGTGTTTAAATGGCTGTAATAGAGCAACAAATAAAGGCTGCTGTAATTACCAAGATAAATAACCCATTAGTATTATGCTTGTGATTACTGACAGTATTATACATCCAGTAAATTTTTATGTATCACTATCACAGGAAAATTAGAGAAATCAATCCTAAAGCAAAGCTCTTTTCAGCACTGGGTAGTTTGGTTTGATGAAAGACTTGCATCATGCAACCCTAATACGTTGCATACAGAAATATTTAAAACAAACAAAACAAAACTAAAATTGAACCAAATACAAATCCAGTAGGCTCTTAAAAATGGAATATGAAATTAATTTTTCTGTAAGGCCTGTAAATCCTACTTACTGCTCAGTGCAGGGTGCAAATTCCTCGTGGATGCAAAATAGCCCCTGGATTTGCTGGACTCCAGGTAGGAGGGGAAGGGCTCAGAGGTGGAAGAAATCCACTGATGCACATGGTCCCACCAAGAGATCTGGGGGGTGTGTATGTGTGTGTGTGGTATGACTTGCGGCTGAGTGCCTCACCTTAATCTGTCAGTAGTGCAGCTTTTCAGAGATAATTTAAATCACTTCCTTTTGGATCAGGCAGGTACAGAGAAAGTGGCAAAGGCTTCATATTAAGGAAAGGGAGGAAGCAAGACAAAAGGCAGTCTGCTTAATTTGCCTCTGTCTGCACATGTTGGGTAGGTGTAACACATACAATTGAAACATCCATTTGCTCTTACATTGCGCTTCTTGGCTACAAACGATACCATTTTTCACTGCCATGGGCAACCTCCCGTTTTACATGTGACAAGCCTTCATGTCTATCTCTCTAAAACAAGACCAGTGAGGCGGTGTGCATGTGCTCTTGTGCATCTTGTGTTTGTCAGTCCCATAGTTGCTTGCTTTAGCACTGCTACGTGTGCAGGTCTAGAGCTACTCTGTAACATGCCAGTTCAGACTTATGCATGTGCAAGACCTTCTTGTTTATACAGATGCAGCTGTGGTGTCTAGAAATTGTATGCTGCTTTTAAGACAACCTCTTAGGCTCAAATAGGAACCAAATTGTTTAGTCTTTGACCAAAATCTGTGATAAATCTTCTTGAATAGTGCTTAGTCTTCAAGCAGATGGACTCTGACATACTTGGCATAGCAATAGCAAGTAATAGGTTAATCAATCAGGAAGCCCGTATTGATTTAATAAAATATATGGAGGCGGTTTGGGGTATTTTTTTACCCCTTCAGTTAATGTATGTGTTTGCATTGATGTGAGCAGTTATGGAACTTGAGTCACTTTAGTCTAAGTGTTAGAAAAGTAAAAATTTTTTTTTTTTTTTTTTGCCATTGTTCTCAGAGCTGTGGTCCCCTTGCAGATTTACTAAGTCATCTCTGTCAGTACAGGGTGACTTTGTCACCTCTTTGCGGGATGCCTTGTTAACTTTGGTATGAGGCTGCTACACAAGTAGCTGCTACAAGAGGTGACATTGTCTTACAGATGCTGGATGCCTGTGTGGTTTAGACTTCAGTCTGGGGGCATGCCTTTGTGAAATCTTTGCTGGCATCAGTTGAAATCGATTGCTTCTTCATGGCACACCTGGCCTTGCCCAAGTACACCTTTACTGAGACCTTGGTAGAGTTGGTAGATATTCAAGATGTGATGGCTAGAGAGCTCTATCACCCCTTAGATCTGGGAGTTAACTCACCTTTAAAGGATGTTCAAGAATCTGAGCTTCACAGAATGGTTTGGGTTGGAATGGACCTTAAAGATCATCTAGTTCCAACCCCCCTTCCACTAGATCAGGTGGCTCATCCAACCTGGCCTTGAATGTTTCCAGGGATGGAGCATCCACAGCCTCTCTGGGCAACCTGCTTCAGTGTCTCACCACCCTCAGTGAAGAATTTCTTCCTAATTTCTTATCTCGATCTACCCTCTTTCAGTTTGAAACTATTACCCTCATGCTATCACTGTACTCCCTCATAAAGAGTGCCTCCCCATCTTTGCCGTAGTCCCCCTTTAAGTACTGGAAGGCCACTATAAGGTCTTCCAGTAGTCTTTTCTTCTCCAGGCTTAACAATCCCAATTCTTTCAGCCTGTCCTTACAGGGGAGGGGAGATGTTCTAGCCCCCTGATTATCTTTGTGGCATCTTGGATCTGCTCAAGCAGGTCCATGTCTCTCTTGTGTTGGGGCCCCCAGAGCTGAACATGGTACTCCAGGTGGGGTCTCGTGAGAACAGAAGAGATGGACCCTCAAGTCCTTCACAGAGCTGCTCTCATTTCGCTCATCTCCCAGCCTGTATTTGTGCTTGGGATCTCCCCCAATGGGCACAGGCCCACATCTCAAGTCTGTCCAGCTCCCTCGGGATGTCTTCCCTTCCCTCCACCGCACCAACTGTACCGTGCAGCTTGGTATCCTTGGCAAACTTGCTGAGGGTGCACTTGGTCCCACTGTCCATGTTACCAACAAAGTTGTTAATTGGTGCCAGTCTGAATACCAACCTCTGAGGAACGTTACATGACACTGGTCTCCACTTGGACATCAAGCCATTGACCATAACTCTTTGAGTGTCAGCATCCAGTCAGCTCCTTATCCACTGTGTGGTCCATCTGTCAGAAGTAACTACTGTTTAGGCTGATTACTTTTTACTTTCTTGACAACTCTGAAAGGCATCTTCTGAGAAGATTCATGGCTTGATTTAAAATCTCAAATTCTATTTATTTCAAAGTCTTTTCTCTGGTAGTTGTCTTTATGTCTCTCCCAAATAAGCTCTGCATATTTGTCTCCTTTTAACCAATCTTACAGGTGTCCCATGAGATTTGAAAGGGATTGCACCAAACTGTTCTTGGATCTGATGGCCTCTACCTAATGCAAAGGGGTTTTTTTGTAAAAGATAGCTTACATAAGTTATGTGAAATTATATTAAAACCCTTGGCCATGCCACCGCTGGATCTGTATCCTTACTGTGAAAAGGAATCTGTTAGCTTAGAAGAATACAGCACCGATAAGTAATTCCCTTTTACTGTTGCAAGCTAAGCAGTCGATATTGCTGCTTCTCTGTTTTCTGAGCAAGCACGTGTACCCTGGAACTGCATTCCTGTGCTCTTGGAAGAGTGTGCATGCATGTTCATGCTGTGGACAGGCATGGAATGCTGTGGCTCTAGCACTGAGGGCTTGTCAGCCGGCGGCACACACCGAGATACTCCAGTTTGGTGAGACTTGTGGTGTAACTGCCTAGCCTGAGCATGCGTCCGGTGACCATGCCTCAGGTGAAGCATAATGCATCTCCAGTCGCACCTTTCTTACTTCACAGTGAGTTTTAAACTGTTTGAAACGGGCATTTCTTTAATCCCACCAAGAGGAAAACTTTCTTCCCTGCCCAGTATACCCCTGCTCACCCGATGTCAATTACCACTGATTGCTGAATTTCTGCATTTGTTCTTTCTTCTTCAGGATGGACGGAGCCCACGTCCTATTCCTTTGCCTGGATACGAAGTCAGTCTACCAGGTTCTGGTGAGAAGTTTGAAGTGAAGCACGTTTTTAAGCTTTACCAGTCCCAGCAAACTCTGTATTTCAGTGCAGAAGATGAAGAACTGCAGATGAAATGGATGGAAATTCTCACCAAAGCAGCCAAAGGGGAAATTGAAGATACAGCTGAAGGGCTTGCCAACCCATAGAGCAAATTCCATTTAGCTTCTTTCCTACACGCTGTAAACCATCACTTGAATTTGGTATTCATGGCACTTTGGAATCTGTATGGCTTTATATTTTCATGTGTCTGCATAGGAAATTCAGTGGTTTCTCTCCTTTTATTGTACATTTTTCACGTACAGTAGTTACCTGGCATATATTATGTTAAAGGAAAAGGTAGTTGTAGTTGGTGGTGTCAGTGCTGGTTTTAAGACAAAAGACAAGGAGAAAAGCATTAATTTTAACAAAGGTAATGGAAAAACATCGCTCTCTTGTTTTCTTAAGTGTGTATTTTCCAGTCCTTTTGATTGCTGTTCAGTGCAGGATGTGTATAGTCTGTGATTAGTTCTATAAATGCTGCCTTTTAAGTTAAATGTTGTAAAGGCTTGTGCTGGCCACTGACATTCCGTTCTCTGTCCTTTCCTTCCTGGTAAAAGGTCTTTGTGAAGTGTGAGCAATGTACTGAATATTCACCCTTTGCTAGAACTATGTCTCTGCTATTTTGAGATGACCTGTTCACAAGACAAATACTGTAGAAGGGACTTCTAAAAATGACTGCAAACCCTGCAGAAAAGAACATTACATTAAGAAGCCTCATTGATTTTTAAGCATTTATAATAATGTTTTGTTTTCTATTGAAACCAATACCTACCTTCCCTCTATTTGAACCCATTTTGATGTAAGTGAACAAACATTTTATACTGCAAACTGGGTTATGATCAATAAACAAGAACATTTTTAGTACACACATTACAAAAAGGTGACTTTTCTGTTGTATTGGTTAATTTAAAAGTGACCTAGGATTTATTTATATAATTTGTAAATAATGTTTCATAAGTATTTTAAGAATTTTTAAAAGATCTCAGCTAATTAACAGGATTTAGTGCATAGAATAAGAACTATTTGTATGAACTGAATTTGTAATTTAATTTTCCTGTTCACCTGTATTTGTCTTATTTTCAAACTTAAGTACTTATCTATTTAAATAAAAATTCATGCAGTTAACTCCTGATCCAGATTTCCCAGGCACAGCAAGCTTTAGGTCAACATTTAATATAGGTTTCAAACAAACAAAGAAACAAAAGAACTGAACAAATAACAAAAAGGCGTATCTGTTCCTAGTGGTAGTAAGCATGTAGTACTGATAAAAATGAAATAAAATCTCTCACAGTACTGTCTTTTTAAATGGTTTGGCTTAACTTTTGTTTCCTCTTCAGCCTTCTACATTTTCTGTTATTGGTAGACAGAAAGAGCTACACCATACAGCTAAATTTTTCTAGGACTGTTGAAAATCTCCCATCAGTGAGTATTTTTCTTACCTGCAGGAAAGGATTTGGGTTTTTTCCAGATGTGGGTTTTGTTGATGTGTTACTGGTTTGGTTTGGATTTTTACATTGGTGTAATAAATCATATACCTGAAGTTCATGATGCTAAAAATTAGAAGCCATGTATTTAATTACCTACTGGTAAAATTTCATGATACTTGCATATTCCCTCTCTCCTCCCTACTCAACCCCCTATCAGTTAGCATAAAAAAAGGTTTCTGGTAGAGCAATTTCTATCATAGAGTTCCTAAAGAAGAATTCTTTTAAGTGTGTGTTATTTTCTCCCCTAAGCTTCCCTGAAGATGTAATGATGTATCACAGAATCACTGGAGTTGGAAGGGCCCTCTAGAGATCATCTCGTCCAACCCACCCACCAAAGCAGGTTTGCCTGGAGCACGTTACACAGGGTCACATCCAGGCAGGTCTGGAATCTCTCCAGAGAAGGAGACTCCGCAACCCACCTGGACAAACTGGGCCAGTGCTTCATCACCCTCTCAGGAAAGAAGTTTTTCCCCCTATTTAGATGGAACCTCCTCTGTTCCATCTTGTGCCCATTGCCCCTTGTCCTGTTACTGGGCATCACTGAAAAGAGTCTGTCTCCATCCTCCTTGCACCCACCCTTTAGATATTTGTAGACACTGATAAGGTCTCCTCTCAGTCTTCTCCAGACTAAACAGCCCCAGGTCTCTGTGTCTTTCCTCCTAAAAGAGATGCTTCAGTCCCCTAGTCATCTTTGTTGGCTTCCGCTGGACCCTCTCCAGTAGTTCCCTGTCTCTCATGAACTGGGGAGCCCAGAATTGAACACAGTATTCCAGATGTGGCCTTACCAGGGCAGAATGGATGGGGAGGATGACCTCCCTTGACCTACCGGCCCCACTCCTCTTAATGCACCCTAGGATACCATTGGCCTTCTTGGCCACAAGGGCACATTGCTGGCTCATAGTTAACTTATTGTCAGCCGCAATTGTGTTGATGCACAGGGTTGTTCCTCCATGGGTGCAGGACCCTACATTTGCCCTTGTTGAACCTCATTAAGTGCTGCTCTGCCCAACGCTCCAGCCTGTTCGGGTCACACTGGATGGCAGCATGGGCCACTGATGTGTCAGTTACACCTCCCTGTTTTGTATCATCAGCAAACTTGCTGAGGGTACACTGTCCCCTCCCTGGTCATTGATGAATGTGTTAAATAACACCAGACCCCACAATGACCCCAGGGAAACTCCACTGGCTACAGGCCTCCAACTTGATTCTGCACCATTGATCACAACCCTTTGAGCTCTGTCACTCAACCAGCTCTTGATCCACCTCACTGTCCACTCATCTAACCCCTATTTCATTAGTTTCTTAATGAGGATGTTATGGGAGACAGCGTCAGAAGCCTTGCTGAAGTCGAGGTAGATGACATCAGCCATTCTGCCCTCATCTAACCAACCAGTTACAACATCACAGAAGGCTATCGGATTGGTCAAGCATGATTTCTCTTTGGTGAATCCATGTTGGCCTCTCCCAATAACTTTCTTTTCTTCTGCATATTTTGAGGTTGATGTCCAGAACAATTTGTTCCATCACCATTCCAGGGATGGAGGTAAGACTGACTGGCCTGTAAGTTGCTGGGTCCTCCTTCTTGCCCTTTTTGAGATTGGAGTGACATTGGCTTTCCTCCAGTCCTCAGACACTTCTGTTCTCCATGACCTTTCAAAGATGCAATAACATCTGCCAGCTCTCTGGGCACTCTTGGGTGCATCCCATCGGAGCCCATGGATTTATGGATGTTCAGTTTGACTAAGTGGTCTCTAACCTGGTCCTCCTCTATGAAGGGAAAGTATTCCTCTTTCTAGACCTTTTCTCTTACCTCCAGGGTCCAGGATTCATGTAGAATACTTGCCTTGAAAATTGACTACTTTTATAATATTTCTGGTTTGGGGTATTTTTGGGTTTTGGTGGTTTGGGGTTTTTTTGTTGTGGGGTTTGGGGGTTTTTTTCCAGTTTTTTCCTTTATTACTTTACTTGCTCGGTTCTTTCACTTTGTTCCCAAGAGAGAAATGGGATGGAAGAATGGTAAACCAAAACAAAATTAATGCATCTTAATACATCTTCCATTTTCTTTTTTTATTAACCAAGAAAAAAAATTTAGCATGTTTTTTTTGCAATTTTTCTCCATTTTGTTCATTTTTTTATAACCAACTATGTGAAAATACACATCTAATTATTTTATATTCCTCTAATCACCTTCTTTTAAAAAGAAATCAATTCTAAAAAGTGTTTGTAGTGTACCAACAGCGTAAACGCACGATGGCACCCGTGAGCATATGTGTCAAGGTTCTTGTGCAGCAACCTTGTCTCCAGCGTGTCTTTCAGGGGACATGGCAAGGAAACTGCCTGGGGAATCTGCTTTGTGACTAAGCTTCAAATCATCAAGCTCTTTGATAGTTTAAAACCAAGTTAGGCCTTGTCTGGAAAACTAATACAAGTCCATTGCAGATCCAGATCTGTGCTCTTCTTCGATACAGCATGAAAATGCTCAGCTTAGAGACTAAAATGAAACAGCTGGTGGTGTTACAGATTGGGATCTCATTCCCCCCGTCATGCTCAGCAATAGGACTGTTGTCCAAATCGGTGGTACTTCTCCCATAGATAATATTATCTTCTTTAAATCCCGATTTAGCTTCTGGTGAAGCTGAAGGAATGGTCTCTGTTCACCTCAGTTGGAGCTGCATTGTACTGGAGTGAGCTAACTCTCAGCTTTTTTGAGGCATTATTCAGGATTAGTCTTTCCTGTTCTTGGAACATGTGTGTCATTTGCATAAATTAAGTCAGTGATACGAAGGTTGAGAACATGATCATGGGAGATGAATCTTTCAAAGTGTCTGAATGTACAGTTTTTAAGAATACTGGGAATAATCACTTCAGACTTCCTTGAATTCTGGTCAATTTGTGTATCCTGCAATGTCAAGGAAATAATTTGGAGTTGGTTTTTTTTGTTTTGTTCTTTTAAGAGAAGGCCTGAGATGATGGCAATTCAGTTCACATGATGACGAACAGAAATCAAAGGCAGCTAAGTGGTATGCTACCACTGACATTGCTAATGGTAGTAACTCTAAACATGGAGCATTATCACTCCTAGAAGCAAAACCAGGCTGCTAACTTCAGACAGTGCCATTGGTTAGAAGAACTGAGCTGAAAAGTAAAATCACTGAACAGAATTAGTTCTGTTGTCACTCAAACCAGGATGTGCCAAAATTGTAGTCAGCTAAGCCAAGCAGGGGTCCCCCGTTTCCAAAATCTGCTTTCTCCCCATTTCATTTTATAGCTGTGCACTCAAGATCTAAACCTCAATTTGTCCCTGGCTGACAAATTGATGGGGTTTGGGAGTGCCCTGGGTAAACATCATTAAATGTTTCCTCTCATGCAAAGCTCTTTCCTAGGCGCATGGGTTCGGTTGCTGTCAGAGTCAGGGTGCTGGTTGTATGAAATTGTAGTCAGCCTCATTTTTATTTTCTGTTCATGAAACTAGAATATTTTATTTAAACCACATATTGAATGAAGAGTTGCAACTGAGAAACTCGCAGTATTGGTTGGTGGGATGAGGGAGATGGGGATTGGTCTTTAGTGTTGGAAAGCAAAAGCTCCTGCAAAGGCAGATGCATAGACTTTCCTTGGTGGAATTGCTCAATTGCTGTCTACAGAACAATGCAAAGCATGGGTAGAAACCTACACAGTATTGAGACTAGTATCAGAAATAATTCAAATAGCACTTTACAGCCAAACGACTGTAAAGTTTTACTTCTTAGTTTTAATCATTACTTTTTGTACTATCATTTGTCTGTAATATCTTACAGATCTGTTAGATGTGTACTTGCTCCCACAAATAGTTGCATATGCAAAAGAGGAGAAATTTTACTGGTTTAACTCTTGTATTCCTATAGAACAGATGAATATAGTACAGAAACTTCCCAACTGATAATTGCGTAGGGTTTTTGTTAAATTTGCATAGTTTTTGAAAGTAACATGTCAGTTCAGACCAACTGTTTATGCAAAGGCATTTTTCATGAACCCAGAGGTATATCTAGCATAGTTGCTTCCAAGACCCACATGAAATACAAAGAAAAGTTTCTTATATCTACGAGGGTTTGTTACTCAGTCATCCTTCCGGTAAATCAGTTACATAAATGGCTCAATCATGTGTGACTGAGTAGCTCAGAGGAGGGTGATGTAAATGTCAGGATTTTTTTTTAATGGTTTAGGAAGGGAGAAGGAGATGCCTTGCTTCTTGTACAGGACAGTGGATTTCCCTCATGTCAGCTGTTAATGGAGAGTAAAATGATAAAAGCTAAAAGTGTTGTTTTATTCTGAACAAGCTATCTTACGTTGTTTTCACTCCAGCTCTGAAATGAAAAGAGTATCTTTTTTCTTTTACAGGTTTATTAAATAAAAACATCATCGGTTTAATAGGCATTTATCAAGACACAAAG
The DNA here is from genome assembly GCA_024611175.1 of Megaceryle torquata. Classification (NCBI taxonomy): domain Eukaryota; kingdom Metazoa; phylum Chordata; class Aves; order Coraciiformes; family Cerylidae; genus Megaceryle; species Megaceryle torquata. Next base: position 1,818 of record JANIJG010000551.1, on the reverse strand, counting down.
TGAACTCCAAGACACGAAGAGATAAATACTAACTTGTAGTAGGTCTTATTCATACAAAAGGCAGCAATACTTGTTCTTTAGGATGAGGTAACAAATGATTAGGGATTTTCTTGCCTGCTTTGTAATAGTTTCCCAGAAATAGACGCCCAGCAATACTGAAACTGTAGGTTAAAATTGGTGGTGGCCTGTCTGACAGACACTTTACTTCCCTCATTGTTTTTTACCAGCAGCATGGAACATTCAGCTGCTAAACATCAGTGACTGCATATCCTGTGAGCAAGCACCTTCCCTTTTTACATACCTATTATTTCTCTTCTGTTCTTCAGCCTTTATGGGGCGTGTCAAGGTTTTTCATTAAGCTTGCTTTTTTGTCTGGATTTTCACTTGGCTGGGCACTCCGCAGGTCCAGGGAATCTTGGTGGAGTTGAGTGATTGTATTTTGCTGTAGAATTAAATAAGTAATAAAATAGGCTTTTCAGAAAGCAGTATCTGGCAGTCCTCACAGATACTGTGTGATCTATGATCACAGGAGATTAGACTAGAGGAAGAATTCCGTTTGGTGTCTCTGAAATAGTTTGGGAGAACTATAACCAGCTTATGTGATGACTTGTTCAAATGCAGCAAAATAAACTTAGTCTTAGAATTGCTGCTAGCATCAACAGTGTAAAAGACTCTTACTTAGCCATGTCTTGCCAAAATGGTTCAAAACTCAAACAACAAATCCTCACTCAGAATAAATTAACTTAACTTCACCTACGCATTTAAATGAACCTAGGATCTAACCTGCAATGTTGATTTGGTTTTGACTGACAAATTTCATAACAGCCTTGTCTCTTTTCAGTATTTTTGCCTCCCTTGCACTGTCTATGCTGCCCCACTCCAAAGAAAGCTGATTTAAAAGTTAGTTTCAGAGCAGCATGTGCATGCAGCATGCACTGATCAATGATGAGTCATGTTCAGCTTGATAAGGAAATGAATGGAAATCCCAACAATTTCAAGAGACTTGGTGTTCCTGTGTCTAGACTATGCATGCTGTGTTGGAAAGCTCTGATTTCTGACTCTCAAAATTTGTCTGTCAGGTGGGCCTGTTTTCCTTGGAAAGGTCAAGTAACTTCACTATGTTTCAGGACAATGCTCTGCAGACATGGCAGTTTCTTATTTCCCTAGTAAGATCAAAGAGACTTCATATGTTCTGTAGGTAGTCTGAATAAGATGAATTAGTTATCCCAGCATCTCAAAATGGGTAAGAATCTGTCAAGACTTTTACACTATGTTCTGGGAATTAGCCATTTGCTCTATAAGGTCTTAAGCCATAGTGGTCCATAACTTGCAAGAAGCAGTTAAACTGGAAAAATGCAATGTTGTCCCACTTCTAGTGCTGAAGAAGATGCTTTCAAATCCCAAGCTGAAGATGGCAATATCTGATGTGAAACTGGTGACAGCAAGTACCAGCTGACTTCTGAATTGGGTAAGAATGATTAAGCACTGTATCAGTCTTATGCATGCATTATTAAATTCACCCTTCACATTGGGCAGCACATTTTTACTTTGATAAAAGGCCTGGTATTGACTCAGATTATACTGCAGTTGTAGAGGGATCTCAGGGAGTTTTAATTTTCAACCCTTTGCATTTGCCCATGGTGTTTTTATAGTAGTCTTTGTGTCTTGGGCAAATCACAGAATCACAGAATATTCATGGTTGGAAAGGACCTCCTAGATCACCAAGTCCAACCAACCACCATAACAAAAAACACCTAAATACCCTGAGCAAACACGACTTCAAAACCACAAAATAACCCCCAACGTGCCTGCCACGAG